>BLSH010291023.1:99365-116293 GCA_018402905.1 Glandirana rugosa | reverse complement strand
CAATTGCCACCCTGCCCCCTGGCCCAGCCCTCCCCTGCCCCCACACACACACATTCTACACACATACATTTGGGGAGTATTTTCTCCTAGAAGAATGCATGGTAAGACAAATAACACACACCCCAATCGGACAGCATGGTCAGATCAAGCCACTTTTGATGGTCAAAATGCACAATAATTTCAGCAAACAAACAGCTCTAGCAAGGCATTTGTCATTAGCACAATGTCATTCCTTCTCCCACAAAAAACACAGCAACAAACCTGACCTCTCATCAGGCCAAACCAACACCCTCTACTGAAGTCCCTTATATAAGCTAGCACTGACACACGCCCAATAGGAGTACACGCCCACCAGTATCTTTCAAGCTGTCTTTTCAAATGTATTTGACCTGAGAGGCTGCAATACCTAATACTATTTGCTGTTTTAACCTTTGGCTATGTTCATCAGATCAGTATAACCCCAGAACAAAATTCTAAGTCAGTGGTTCTCAACCCTGTCCTCAAGTACCCCCAACAGGTCATGTTTTCAGGCTTTCTATTATTTTGCACAAGTGATTTGATCAGTTTCACTGCCTTAGTAATTACCACAGCTGTTTTATCTGAGAGAAATCCTGAAAGCATGACCTGTTGGGATGCCTTGAGGACTGAAGTTGAGAAACACTGATCCAAGCAACAGTTTTCTAACCAGATGTACCTGTGCAGTGTAAACCCTACAATTTGAAATGTCCAAGTCCCTGGCTGCAATGAGCTTTCAATTTAAAGTCACAAAATAACTTGCTTACATTACAGACTATTTGGACAAGAGACTAATAAAATGCCAGCCTGTCTTTGGATTGTGGTGAGAAACCCAACCAGGGGTTTATTATAGACTTCAACACAAGCATTAGCATATCCGGGGCGTGAACCAGCAACCTTTTGCGTGCCAGATGGATTTGCTAGCCACAGCTAGTGAGCACATGTCTTGTCCGTCACTGTGGTGTGAACCAGCCCTAAGTCCATAGCCATGCTCAGTATCACAAGTAATATACAATAGATTGTTCTAAGTATTGGGAAATGTGCCTTTGCCCACACATGAGCTATAATGGCAGCCCAGGGTTCAGTATACAGTTGGGCCACCATTTGCAGCTATAACAGCTTCAACTCTTCTGGGAAGGATGTCCATAAGGTTTAGGAATGTGTCTATGGGAATGTTTGGCCATTCTTCCAGAAGTGCATTTGTGAGGTCGGGCACTGATGTTGGATGAGAAGGCCTGGCTCGCATTCTCTGCTCTAATTCAGCCAAAAGGTGTTCTATCGGGTTGAGGTCAGGACTCTGTGCAGGCCAGTCAAGTTCCTCTACCCCAAACTCGCTCATCCATGTCTTTATGGATCTTGCTGTGCTGTGCAGGCCAGTAGAGTTGAGGGAATCCGGACTGTAAAGTTTTTTTCAAAAAAAGTCCGGGTTTGGGTCTGGGGTTCTGGTATTTTATTACACGAGTTGAATAGCTGCCAAGGGCAGTCAATCAACAAGTGTTTCACTGGTTTTCCCTGAGAAACAATCACAGCCATGCCTACTAATGGCATGGCTGTGATTGGCCAGTGCACCATGTGACCCAGCCTCTATATGGGGCTGGAGTCACTGTGCTGCATGTCATATGCTCTCAGGATAGTTTAGGGAGAGGATGCTGCTAGCTCTGTGAGGGACAGATTGCAGAACATCTCATCCTGCACTACTGAACGATCTGATTGTGGACTAGGGAGAGATACTAGTACTGCTGCTTTGAGGGACAGATTGCACACCTCATCCTGCTGCACAGAACGATCTGACTGGACTAGGTAGAGTCTGTTGCTTTAAGGGAAAGATTATTCTTCTAAAATCATCTCCAACTTGTACAGGGAAAGGTTCCAGCTGTTGCTTTAAGGGAAAGATTATTCTTCTAAAATCATCTGCAAGCTCCATTCACTAAGTGTATTGTAGCCGCATAGAGCCATATTAGTGTTATAAAATCATGTCCAAGCTCCATTCACTAAGTGTATTGTAGCCGCATAGAGCCATATTAGTGTTATAAAACCATGTCCAAGCTCCATTCACGAAGTGTATTGTAGCCGCATAGAGCCATATTAGTGTTATAAAATCATGTCCAAGCTCCATTCACTAAGTGTATTCTAGCCGCATAGAGCCTTATTCGTGTTATAAAATCAATGATTTTATAACACTAATATGGCTCTATGCTGCTACAATACACTTAGGCTCCTTTCACACCAAGGCGTTGGAAAAAAGCCTGTAAAATCCTGTAAAACGCCATGATTTTAGTGTGTGTTTTTGCCGCGCTTTTGAAGCGCTAGCGCTATAAATAGCTCCCCTCTAATGGCGATTTTTAAGCGCTTTTCAAGCGCTTTTCAAGCATTTGTGTTTCAATTATGTGACCTTTCCACAGCCTCAGTACACATTTCATGTGCTTTTCATGCGCTTTTCAAGCGTTTTTCAAGCGCTTAACCATTATTTTCAATGGACATGGGCATTTTTGAAGAGCTATTTTGAGTGCACAAAACAAGCTGAAAAGATGCTGCTTGCAGGACTTTTAGCAACGCCTAGCAAGCGCAATGCCTCGGTGTGAAAGCATCCATTGAGATGCATGGGGAGCGTTTTTGGTGAGCTTTTTATGTGCTAATTTTAGAGCAAAAACTCCTGAAAAACGCCTTGGTGTGAAAGGGGTCTAAGTGATAGTGAATGGAGCTTGGACAGGATTTTATAACACTAATAAGGCTCTATGCGGCTAGAATATACTTAGTGAATGGAGCTTGGACATGATTTTATAACACTAATATGGCATTATGCGGCTACAATACACTTCGTGAATGGAGCTTGGACATGATTTTATAACATTAATATGGCTCTATGCGGCTACAATACACTTAGTGAATGGAGCTTGGACATGATTTTATAACACTAATATGGCTCTATGCGGCTACAATACACTTAGTGAATGTAGCTTGGACATGATTTTACAGCACTAATATGGCTCTATGCGGCTGGAATACACTTAGTGAATGGAGCTTGCAGATGATTTTAGAACAATAATCTTTCCCTTAAAGCAACAGCTGGAAACTTTCCCTGTACAACTTGGAGATGATTTCTTGCACAAAAATAAAAAAACAGTGTTGGCTACCTCCTCCACCGCCACTTTCACCGCCTCCTCAACCTCCAACTCCACATCCACCTCCATTTTTGATTTTTTTTATGTGATTTCAGCTTAAAAATTATTTTAAGTTATTTCCCTATACCCATTACTTTGTAGGGCACTTGTCCGACCCTTACCCCCATTTTCCTTCCTTTTGCAGACCACTAGGACTTTCCAGGACTTTGTTACAGCCATTTTTGTGCCTAAAAGTTTGGGTCCACATTGATTTCAATGGGGTTTTGGGTCCGGGTCAAAGTTCAGGTCAAGTCCGGACCCGAACCCGGACTTTGTCCCGAAGTTCTGTCGAACCCGGACTTCCAGAGGTTCGATCAACTCAACAGGCCAGTCAAGTTCCTCCACACCAACCTCCCTCATCCATGTCTTTATGGCCTTTGCTTTGTGTACTGGTGCGCAGTCATGTTGGAACAGGAAGGGGCCATCCCCAAATTGTTCCCACAAAGTTGGGAGCATGAAATTGCCCAAAATGTCTTGCTGATGCCTTAAGAGTTCCCTTCACTGGAATTAAGGGGCCAATAATCCCCCTCCACCAAATGATTTGGACCAGTGCACAAAGCAAGATCCATAAAGACATGGATGAGCGAGTTTGGGGTGGAGGAACTTGACTGGCCTGCACAGAGTCCTGACCTCAACCAGATAGGACACCTTTTGGCTGAATTAGAGCAGAGCCTGTGAGCCAGGGCTTCTCATCCAACATCAGTGCCTGACTTCACAAATGCACTTCTGGAAGAATGGCCAAATACTCCCATAGACAAACATCCTAAACCTTATGGACAGCCTTCCCAGAAGAGTTGAAGCTGTTATAGCTGCAAAGGGTGGGCCAACTTAATATTGAACGCTACGGACTAAGACTGGGATGCCATTAAAGTTCATGTGCATGTAAAGACAGGCATCCCCATTGCCTAGCTAGTGTATCTGCCAAGATTTGCAATGGTGGTGGAACCCTCCTACACATAAATCCTACATTTAGACATAATTTAGGTAAGGTCCTGAGTCATGTTTAACAACATAGAGAGGACAAACAACATCTCTACATGAAGTGACATGCTTGGGAATCAAACTCAGGATGTCTGCAATGGTAGACAGAATTGCTACCTTTTAAACCACAGGGCTACTACACGTCAAGTCTTTCTACACATAAATACACAGATATTGCATGTCTAGGAATATATAGGACTTACATTAGTCAGGAGTTAATCTTCTAAATGTAATCTGTGATTTTTGGTGGTTCTTGCTGCATGAGCGTAGAATAGTAATGTTATCCTCAGATTTTTGGTAATGACATTTTTATTTCTGATGTTGGTACACATATCACATTTTTTGGGGCTCAGATTAGGATCATTTGGAAAGAATAAAAAAAATGGGACTCATTTTAAATTTCCATAAGCAATAGTATTGTTTGTGGTTTGTAAAGACACCTGTGTGAGTTTGGGGAAATAGTTTTGTGCAATAGATATAAAAAAGTGAAAGTGACAGAGAAAAAATATTTAACCAAAACAGGAAAATATTATTCTAGCATTCTTAAAAACAAAATAGAGTATCAAAATTGCAACATTGTTGCAAGGACAATTTCTTTGAGAGAAAGATGCATTTCATCTCAACATGAAATGGATTTATTTGAGAAAGTAACGATTGTACCATTAGAATGAATGGCTGAAACTTGCATTGTTCTACATAACTCTCATCTTCACTCCCAAAAAATCTGTGTAAAATAACTCTCATTTTGGTATTTAGTATCTAATCAAGGAATTACTCCATGAGATTTAAAAACTGAGTTATTTTGTGTCTAAGCATGCTCAGTTGTGCTCAGCTATGCTCTGCACCTAGGAGTAAAGAGACGGGGAATTTATCTCTTCTCAGACTTTTTAAGATATTTCAGTGTAGAAATCACTTTTTCACACAGTTTAAAAGCAGATTATCTTTAAACAATATACTGCATATTTTAGTACAATTTAGGGCATCAGATCATGCTTTAAACATTATTTCTATTTGCAGTACTCCAGGTCCTGACTAGAGTAAGGATTTGGCCGTTATCTGTGACCAGGGAGCAATAGTGAATTCCATTTTGGGAGTTATTTGCCGCCAGCGATATTGTAAATACAGTTTTAGCGCTATTTACAGCGAATCACGGTTATTTACCGCAAATCACTAATTTTGTTTTGCGGCAGCACTATAGTAAATTACCCCCTATGTGTTGCACAAATGTCGTTTTTGTACACATGTGTGCCTGATGTGCATGTGCATTCCTATGTGTGTGTACATGGATGCAAGGGGCACTTACCACCTACTCTTTTCAACCCTGACTTGGGTGACCACCTACCAAACAACATTTCTATTACAATTTAATTTTATTGGTTTATTTTAAAAGCATGTTAGAATGCACAGTTGCTATTTGTTCTTAAACTCACTGGGTCTTGGCCATGGGAATGCAAATTTGCATTTTATTATGAAATGTTTAGTTTTTTTAAAATTTTGTAAATAATAGTAAAATAATAGTAGCAAAATTGAAAAAAAATCTGTCTCCCTTTCCTAGATATAACTAGCCTAGCACACTAGGTTTCCAGGCTGGTATACCCATAGCAAATGGGGGGCAACGAGAAGGCCCCTGCCATGTTGATACCAGGCTAATTGCTCTGCAGCAATAGGGAATGCTTTGAGAGGAGTTTCCTCCAAAAAAAAGGGTACCCCTCTCATAGCACTAGAGGGTGATACCAGACTGTCAGTCACAGCCTGCATATCAAAGGCACCTGTGTCCTTGTGACACTCATAATTCACTGCTCTCTGCATGAGTTAGTGGCCATGGGAGTGTCTAGAGATGGCGATAAGACATAAAGGCAACATTTGATTAACAGTACTATTTGGTCCACTTAGGATTCATGGTTTGTGGAAAGGAAGAGTGCATATGAAACAGCTGATAAAGCATATTATTACAGTTTCACTATACTTCCATACTTAGGGAATGGAAAGGGTCATTACAAGCTCGCAGTTCTTTTATACAGTATGTGCAATTAAGAAAAACATTCCCGGGTGGTAAATTAAAAATGGTTGTGCTACACTTCCATACAAAGACATGTAGCCATGGCCTCGGTCCCTAGATGCCTGATGGTGACCTCCACAGCCAGGGACAGTTTACATCCACCCTCACAGAGTGGGTTACTAGGCATGGTGGGTGCAGGTAGAATTGATTTGGGCACCAGACACTCTGATGATGCAGAACAAAAGAGATCTATTTTCTCTTAAAGAACCGGGGAGAGAGGGTTAGGGCCAGGATACCCTTTAGATGGGTGCAAAAGCACTTAGCAGATTCCAAGATTCACAAAAATAGGAGCATGAGATTGTTGTATAGTGCCACAGGTCTTCTCACTGAACTGTGCCTTACGAGAACTATTTCCTTGCTATTGAACTTGAACTTTGGACTTCAACACAGATCAATACACGTACCAAACTTGGTATCCCCGTTGTGTAGACCCGGCCTCTTTCTCACAGCCTCCCACTGCAGCTTCATGAACTTAAACTCACTGTCCCTTAACAAGACTCCTTGGACTCCCACTGCCACTGGGTCCCTTGAACTTCACACAGCCAACTGCTGTACCATCCAAGCGTCCCCATGCTGACCTGCTGGGTCCGTTACTGGGCTCTTCAGCCTAACAGCTGAACTCTCTTGCAAGCATCTCCCCTTCTATCCAGCTGGGTTCCTAGCTTGACTTCCACTGAGAGTTTCCCAACTTCTCCACCATCCCCGGTTGGAGAAAAAGGCTGCTCTGGTACTCTTTTAGACTCTGAACTCTGGCCACTGATAACAGGAGCGTTGTCCCTTGAGGGCGACAGTTTCACCTTTACCTCTGACCCTAGTTCACACTTTGCCTCTGGCGACAGGAATGGTTTTCCTCCTCTAGCAACTCAGTCCCTTCACCTCTGACAAAAAGGGGTTCTCCGGCCAGCAGAACCCGTGCAACTTGGTTAGGCTTTTGACAT
Source organism: Glandirana rugosa (assembly GCA_018402905.1). Lineage (NCBI taxonomy): Eukaryota > Metazoa > Chordata > Amphibia > Anura > Ranidae > Glandirana > Glandirana rugosa. The sequence continues at coordinate 109,139 of BLSH010291023.1, read as the reverse complement.
GAAGCCCCAACCCCACCAGCTGCTGCTGTTTGTCCTGGGTAGGTCCCAGACTGCCTAGCAACCAGGCACTCCCAAATAGGCCCCAGGCATCTGGCCTAGCAACCAGGAGTCTTCAACACAAGTCCAACCAGACAGGCGTCCGGGTAGCACAGAACTCTGATCACCTAACTCCTCCAAAAATAAATAGGCTCTCCCAGCAGACTATGGGGCCCAAGAAAACCTCTACCAATTGGCTAGAGCAATCTGTCCATTCAAATTCCAGGTTTCCATATGCACCTTATCATTCCAATGCCATAAGTATCAGTGCCACCCAGAGACAGAGGAGAGAGGTGCATCAAACTTAGAGTTAGGAAAAGAATCAGGTGATCCCCTAACAATTGGCCAGGCTAGTTACCACCTAGCAAACTGGATTTAACAGCATCCCTGTTCAAGACCAGGGTGCTACCGACACATTATAAAGAATGCACAACTTCTTATTTACCTCAAAATAAGATGAACAATATGCTATTCTATTTATATTTATTATGGAATCCCATTATTCTGTATGTCCCTCAAACTATTAGTGTATTTCTTTTTTTCCCAAAAGAATGACGATTTTTCTCATTAAATTTGGTGGAAATTCAATCCCAAGGCATAGGATACTGGCGGTTAGAAAAGAAGCTTTTACATACTATAGTGACTTCTGGATGATGTAATCTTGAATGAAACTTCCCTTATCAGTTTTAACAGTGACTTAAAAATATGCAATAAAATTTCCCATGCCCAGTAATGTCTGCTTTTAAAAGAAAAGCAAGAGAAAAAAAAACATTGAATACAAATATTCCTATAACATAATCCTGCAGGGCTTAGAAAGAAAAGTTCTTGCTATTAACAAGTCTCTATAACGGATGTGATAAGTAAAGAAAGGATGCTTCTGGAAATATCTATCTCATTTTTTAGTAATTTTTCATGATGAGTGCGATTAAGTGCTGCATTATATCTTATTACATGACATTTTCTTGCTGCAAAGAGACATTTCATAAACAAATGCAGTGGTTTAGTTCCATTAGAACATGCTAATATTCATTTGCACTGTGCGTACACTAAACGCCCATTAAAGGTTTTGTGACTGAAATATTACAACCAAGAACAGGGAAGACAACTGTGATGAGTTACAATCTCAAGTAATTATCATAAACCTTTTCTCTCTCGTACCTTTGTAATTTATATAGAGGAAAAAAATAGTAAAGTAACCATGAAAATGAATAGAGTTTTAGACATTTTTCTTTTTATGCAGTTTTCAACCTTTTTGGAACATAAAAGACATTTTTATGTGAATTGTGCTCTAATAACAATTCAAACCGTTCCATATGAATTACAGAAAGAATAATAATTCAAAGATTTAAAAAAATACAAAAATATTTGCTAAAAATGCAGATGTTAGCTAATGGATTCTATTAGTTAGCAGTCTTCTTATTAAAATGCATTAAAAACCATGAGCAGTAGATTGCTGTTTGACTGAGTAACCTGTTTAGTAAAGAGGAACTGAACTCTGGAAGCTGTGCTCAAAACAAGGCAAGCAGAGGGTAAAGTAATAGTCACCAGTATTGCATGAGGTCTCCTTGCATCTGATTTACTGACTGAAATCATGTCAGAACTTCCAGCAAGGAGAACAATGAGCAGCTTAGTAGTGATCATCAAATCTCACTCCAAATCTTCTGAAACAAGCAGTCATAGACAGCAGAACTATAGATTCACACTTCAGATATACAGCTATGAGGCAGTGGACACAGAAGTAACAAGGCACTCTCCCATACCAGCAAGTGTGCTGGTATTTTTCAGGAAGAATTCAAGAAAGTGTACACATTCAGGGTAATTCTTAGGTACAATTAACTGTTCTAGATGTTACCTATAATATAGCAAATGTTCACTTTTTTGAGTTTAGTTCAGATAAGCAGTGGTGGCTGGTGGTTTTTAAACCAGTGACACAAAATGATGGTAACAATAGTTTCAAATTTAAAAACCACAAAAAAGTTCTTCAATAGGTGTAAGCTAAAAACACTTTTCTGCTTTAACTATTTGCGAGACAAGACATTTCTTTACAACTCACTAACTCTATAAGACACAAATGAGTCAGATCATGCCTGAAAAGAGACAACTGCTGCTTTGCCCTAACTTTAGATAACCTATAATGCTTTGAGCAATCCACGGATTAATGTGGCAAATGAGAAAAGCGTGCTCCCTTCACCAGGTGAAATGAATGCTCACCTCTGGGCTAGACCCCACCGGGCTAAGTCTCACATGTGTAAACGCAAAATGTAATGCGTCAAATAACTGTCTCCTTTAAGGGTGATAACCGAGTCCTCGTGATTTACAGTGAAAAAGACAGGTGCCCTCCACCAGGTGGATTAAAGGCTCACCTCAAACAATGACCCCAAAGGGCCTGCTCATGCATAATTAGGCAGGGTGTAATCCAGGATCTTTCCCCTTTAGGTTGACGTTTGGATATCCAGTGATCCACCGATTGCATGTAGAAATAAAAATACCTCCACTAGTGCAATATATCTGACCATGAATTGAAGTAGCAGATCAAAGAGCCCCTCCTTAAGATGCACTCACATTTATTTAGAAATAAAACAGCATAGAAGCCAATATAAAATCATAACAACAAGATGTATCAGCAATGTCTCAGCAATGTCTCACGTGCCACAGGTAAGTACTACTGCCAGGCTGGACCTCTACATGTTTCACTACCCCACGTGGCTTCATCTGGAGGTACTTAAATAATTTATAGTAATCTCCTGATAACAGCTGTGCAAAATTCGGCAATTGGCGCATGCGCAGTGAGGGACGGGAATCCGCGCATGTGCAATGGCCACTCATATTGGGACATATTGTGCAGACAACAATAATTGGGCCAAGAACATTTGCCCAATGACATGGTCATTTCTTATAAAAGAGTGTTATTATAAAAAGTCCTTTTTGCGTAATCAAAGTTTGATGGACTATAACAAGTAACCTTTCACTGCCACTTAAGATGACCCATGTACTCCGGAATGTTCTTGTGTCTTGTAACTTGGATGTATGCCTTGTATTGACTCTCATGTAATTAATTTCTTATAAAAACTGTCTGCATCTGTATATCTGGATCACACTGCCTGTAGCTGTGATCCAATGTGCATTGACAAACTATATTTTCAGATAACTTATATCGAGATGAATGCAATCGATTGGAGTTGATGTCCTTTATTACAAACACTAGCTTGACATTTGGTGACCCCGAGCAAAAACCGTGTCTTCTTGACAGCATCTAGGAGTGAATAAAAATGGTTGAGTGCAGAATTGTTTGCATGATTTTTGTGTCAATCTGTGGTCCTAGGGCGAGTTATCCGCAGCGGATAGCCACAGTGAATATATGACCTGCTGTGTGTTCTGTGGAAAAGGGAGTCTAGTTAGGACTAACCTGTGACAACCAGAGAAGAGATGTCCCTCTGGGAATAGAACAGGTGAGATATTGCAATAATAATATTTGACTGTTTGTACACAGTCATGGGTTTAAAGAGTGGAGCTCTAAGTCCCGGAGTTCCAAATGTTCTCATTTCTCAAAGAGGTAACACATTTTTTTTTAAGTGATTAAGGTTAAAAAGGGGAATAATTTATTTTAACTTGTTAAAATATTGATGGAAGAATGTGCTTTACATGAATGCAGTGTATAAGTTCTGGAAAAAGTGGCAAAAGAGACTGGCTTACTGTTGTCAGATGTGAAACATAGCATGTCTGTTGTTGTAATGTTGAAAATGGTGGTAAGAATTCTTTGAAGTATTATGAAAAGTGGTATAAATTTAGGAAAAAAAAGGTATAGAGGAGAGCCTATTAAGTGGTGGCCACCTGACGGCTTGTTTAACCACTTCAATACCAGGCAGCTAGGACACTTCCCTACCAGACCAATTTTCAGCTTTCAGTGCTGTTGTGATTTGAATGAGAATTGCGCGGTCGAGCGACGCTGCACCCAAACAGACTTTTTGTCATTTTGTTCCCACAAATAGAGCTTTCTTTTGGTGGTATTTGATCACCCCTGCGGTTTTTATTTTTTGCGCTATAGAAAAAAAAAGACCGACAATTTTGAAAAAAAAACAACATTTTTCTTTGTTTCTGTCACAAAAGTTTGTATAAAGTACATTTTCTCCTTCACTGACGGGCACTGATGTGGCTACACTGATGGGCACTGATGAGGCTACACTGACGGGCACTGATGAGGCAGTACAGATTGGCACTGATGAGGTGGCACTAATAAGGTTGCACTGATGATGGGGCACATATACAGCACTGATGGGCGGCACTGACAAGCAACACTTACGGGCACTGATACATGGCACTAATATGCGGCACTGATGGACACTCATAGGCGGCACTGATAAGTGGCACAGGGCACTGATGGGCACTGACAGGTGGCACTTTTAGGTGGCACAGGTGGGCACTTTTAGGTGGCACAGGTGGGCACTTTTAGGTGGCACAGGTGGGCACTGATAGGTGACACAGGTGGGCACTGATAGGTGACACGGGTGGGCACAGGTGGGCACTTATAGGTGGCAGGGGTGGGCACAGGTACAACAAGCACTGTTAGGGATGGCACTGGCAGGCATCATACATGGGCACAGTGCCATCCCTACAGTGCACAATAATGCCCTTACCTGGTGGTCTAGTGGGGGCTCCCTGGTGGTCCTGGGCGGCCTCTGATTTGATTCCCTGGTGGTCCTGGGCGGCCTGGGTGTGCTGTCCGGCGGGGGGGCTCCCTGGTGGCCCTGATCCGGCTCCCTGGTGGTCCAGTGGGGGTGATCCTGAGGGTGGCTGCGCTGATAAATGTTCAGCGCAGCCCCCCCCTGTCAGGAGAGCAGCCGATCGGCTCTCCGCTGCTCAGGTCTGCAGACCTGAGCAGAGGAAAAGCCGATCAACGGCTCTTCCTATTTACACTGTGATCAGCCGTGATTGGTCACGGCTGATCACATGGTAAAAGGCTTCGGATCGAAGCCTTTTACCTCAGTCGGTAATGCGGTGGGTCAGCCTGACCCACGGCACCACCGATCGCCGCGATGCGCGCCCCCAGGGGCGCGCGATCGCGCATTATCCTGAGGACGTCAATAGACGTCCAGTCAGGATAATGAACCCCCCGCCCGGACGTCATTTGTCAATGCGCCGGGCGGGAAGTGGTTAATAATCATAATAATCATAAAAACAATGCATTGTTTAACGTTAGAGTTGAGCGAACCCGTGGATGTTCGGGATCGGTGGGTTCGGCCGAACTTCGGAAAAAAGTCCGTGTTTGGTACCGAACTTGACCCGAACTTTTCAGCACAAAAATGACTGTAAAAGAGTCCTGGAAAGTGCTAGAGGGCTGCAAAATGATTTTAGAACAATAATCTGTCCCTTACAGCAGCAGCAGGAACCTCTCCCTATAGCACTAGGAGATGATTTTAGAACAATAATCTGTCCCTTACAGCAACAGCAGGAACCTGACCCTATAGAACTAGGAGATGATTTTAGAACAATAATCTGTCCCTCTAAGCAGTAGACTCTACCTAGTCCAGTCAGATCTTTCTGTAATGCAGGATGAGATCTGCAACCTGTCCCTAAAAGCACTAGTAGTAGTAATCTCTACCTATCTATCGATCTGCAATCTGTCCCTAAAAGCAGTAGTAGTAGTAATCTCTACCTATCTATCTATCTGCAATCTGTCCCTCACAGCACCGGCAGCATCTTCTCCCTACACTACCCAGAGAGCATGTGACATGCAGCACTGTGACTCCAGCCTCACATAGAGTCTGGGTCACATGATGCACTGGCCAATCACAGCCATGCCATTAGTAGGCATGGCTGTGATGGCTTCTAGGGAAAACAGTAAAACGCTTGTTGATTGGCTGCCCTGCAGCTATTCAACATGCGTGATCAAATACCCGAACTCAGAACTCGAACCCAAACTTTTTTTCAAATGTCCGGGTTCGGGTCCGGGTCACGGACACCCCAAAGTTTGGTACGAACCTGAACTTAACAGTTTGGGTTCGCTCAATTCTATTTAACGTATTAGTGAAACAGTATGGTTATGAAGAAATTGAATGTATGGCTGTATGAGAAAATTATGACTGATAAGTTTACTTCTGTAAAGAATGTGTACTGGCAAAGTGCCTAAAGAACAGCTAGAGAGTGATGAAATAACTAATGATGTTATCTCTCCCTATCTGTCTGTATGGAGACAGCGAAGAGCTGCAGCTTCTCCATCCATTCCTGAAGGGAGGAGGGCGGAGGAGCAAGTATCACAGCAGAAAAGAAATAGTAGTATAGGAGAAGTTTATGTGGACTGGCAATATGTCACCAATGGTGACCTACGTCACACCTGCAGCAAGTCTCTTACACCGGCACCAGCCACCTTGTCAAGCCCTCGTGCCACCCCATACTCACAAACTCCTTGTTCCCACTGCCAGGGGTCCGTGAGTCGGGAAGTAAGAGAGGTTGTTCCCTGCACATCAGACTCCACCACCAGGTAAGTGACAGTACAGGACAGGACAGTACAGGGCAAGAATGCAATTCCAATCTCCTTACTGCCCTCAACACTGTCTTCCAGAAGCGCCTGATGCAACCCCTACTTTGCTATGTCTGGATTCTGACCCTGAACCCGATACCTGCCAGTCTGTTCCCCCGAAGTACCTTGCTTTCCTGGACGTTTTTAACAAAAAGGGAGCTGAGCTCCTCCCTCCTCATAGACGCTATGATTGTCCCATCGAGCTCCTCCCTGTGGCTGAAATCCCTTTCGGAAGAATTTTCACTTTAACAGAACTGGAGCTAAACGCTCTCAAAACGTACCTTGATGAAAACTTCAAAAAGGGATTCATCTGGCCATGCACGTCACCCGCAGGAGCAGGCATCTTCTTCATGGGAAAAACAGACCACTCCATATGGCCCTATATAGATTGTTGGGAACTAAACAACATCACAATAAAAAATCATTACCGTTTCCACTGGTACCCAAATATTTCAGAGGCTGGGCACGGCCACTATGTTCACCAAGCTGGACCTTCGTGGAGCCTATAACTTACAGGTAAATTTATTGCCACAAATCAAGCGGGCTTCAACTGGGAACACCAACCTCTTGGGCACCACTTTACAGGCCAAGGATGGGCTACTCTGGCACAACAACAAAATCTTTGTGCCCAAGGAACTACACGCAGAGGTACTCGAGCAATGCCATGACCATAAACTGGCAGGGCACTTTGGGGCTCATAAGACAGTCGACCTATTACAGCGTACCTTCTGGTGGCCTCAGCTTGAAAAAGACTGTAGAGACTATGTGGGGTCCTGCACGACCTGTATACAAAATAAGAGCAGCATAACCAGAGCCTGGGGTCTTCTGAACCCGCTTCCAGTACCAGAAAGACTGTGGAAAATGATCGCCATGGATTTTATTGTAGAGCTACCCCCATCTCAAGGGTATTCTACCATCTTTGTAGTGGTCGACCGATTGACTAAGATGGCCCACTTTTTACCCATGAAGGGCACTCCCTCAGCCCCCGAAACCGCAGAGATGTTCAGAAAAGAAATGATAAGATTACATCGGGTCCCAGCGAACATCGTCTCGGACCGGGGTGTGCAGTCCACTTCAAGATTTTGGAAGGCATTATGTAAGTCACTCAAGGTTGAACGTCAGCATATCACCCACAGACTAATGGGCAAACTGAAAAGACCAATCAGATTTTGGAACAGTATCTCTGGTGTTTTCCTTCTTTCTCACAGGACGATTGGGTTCCGATGCTGCCACTTGCTGAGTTTGCTTACAATAACTCTATCCACTCTGCCTCCAAGCAATCCCCGTTTTTCGCAAATTATGGCTTCCACCCGTCCTTTCTATCCTGCCCTCTCCCGGAGGCTGCGGTATCTGCAGTAGATGCGACAATAAAATTCTGGGACACTAACAGCAGGTTGCTTCAAGAAACAATGCAAAAGACTCAGGATTACAATAAAAGAACCTTTGACCAATAGAGACGAGGAGAGTTGAATTTGGAACCCGGGGAACAGGTCTGGCTGTCCACGGCAAACCTCAAGATGGCTTGCCCATCTAGGAAGCTAGGTCCCAGGTTCATTGGCCCTTTTTCAATCAAGAGAAGAATCAATAGGGTAGCCTATGAACTGGAGTTACCCAATTCTCTTCTGGTGCACCCCGTGTTTCACGTGACTCTGCTCAAACCCGCAGTTCCTAACCCTTTTCCAGAATGGAGGACAGGCCCTCCGCAACCAGTATCAGTAGACGGTGAAGAGGAGTTTGAAGTGGAATCCATCTTAAACTGTAGGAAAAGAGGAAGCCTTGTTCAATACTTTGTCAAGTGGAAAGGGTACGGGCCAGAGGAAAACTCCTGGGAGCCGGAGAGTAACTTGCACGCGGAAGGTCTTGTTCGAGCATTCTGGAGAAACCATCCAGTTTTGATGGCCCGTCTGGGCATCTGGAGGTTGCCCCTTGGGGGGGCAATGTCAGGAAAGAACTGTTGCCCCGAGGACTGTGCGTGGGCGCACATTTGCGCCGTCAATGGCGCCAAATAGTCTATTTGAGCCAGCAGGACCCTGCAACCAGTGCTGTCCTGTCTACAGCATAACCAAGTTCCTGAGCAACCTGTTTATCTGATTTCCTGTTTCCTGTGACCCGGCTTGTCTGCGACTTACCAACTATCTGCCTGCACCGACCTCGGCTTGTGACCCCGACTACACTTCATCTGCTCCTTCGGTACTGCACCGCCAGCCTCCTGACAAACCCGACCTGCCTCTGAACATCCATCTGCCTACTGCACAGGCTTCTGGCCCCTCTGCCTGTGGCATCCAGTGCCCAACGGTGACCTACACCACACCTGCAGCAAGACCCTTACACCCGCACCAGCCACCTTGTCAAGCCCTCGTGCCACCCCGTACTCACGAACTCCCTGTTCCCACTTCCAGGGGTTCGCGAGTCAGGATAGTAAGAGAGGTTGTTCCCTGCACATCAGACTCCACCACCAGGTACGTGACACCCTGAGATTGCTGTTTTGATTTTGGGAACAAATCATGAACCAATGATTGATGTAAATGATAAAGGTTTATCTATTTTAATGTTTAGTAGATAAAGGTGTGTCTAAGAGTTTGCTAAATATGTGTGATGTCAATTTTCCTACTTTGAATCAGAAAGTCTCTTTGGTAGGGGTAAGTAATACATTATGTAATCACTGCCAAAGTCACTGAACCCTTACAGGTAAGAATTGGAGGTCAGTGTCTAAAAACATTCATTTGTTGTATAGCTATACTCTACCTGCAGTCTCCTAGGTAGAGACTTACTAACAAAAATGGGTGTATCCGGGGCGTGGCGACCAGCGGAGAAGATGGCCGCATAAGCTGAAAGCTCCGCTGAGCCACCCGAGATAGAACGCGACGGTCTCCGCCTCAGCAGCATCGCGAGTGCCCACAAGCCCAGCAGAGGTGCGGGTAGCAAAAGAGATGACCCGCAAGAAGAAAGAAAGCGCCCACATGAAGAAGCTCGCCAGCTTCTTCCACCAGGGCACCGGAAGGCCTAGGCAGCATGGCGGCGGTCCGCTCCTCCAGAAGACACGTGGCACAGGAGACCGCGCGCCGCACCACAACAGCCTTCAGCAAGGAGAGAGAAGAGTGGGGAATCCGGACAGCGGGAACTCCTCTGGGTCATCTTCACCCTCTACACAGAGCCCAGCGAAATCCAAGCCGCGGAGAGACTCACCAGAAATGGAAAACAGCATGGAGGTAGGCCGCACA
>BLSH010291023.1:73992-93011 GCA_018402905.1 Glandirana rugosa | reverse complement strand
CGTCTTGTAAACGTCCTAAGTGATAGAATATAAAGACAATAACTGTATAATTCTAGACTATTTTCTCAGTCTACTATTACACAGTTAGAAACATATCGTTTTACAACACACATAAAAGGTAACTCGTCACGTTGGGGGTGATGACAAAAGTATGGAGGACTATTCCGGGATTGGGGTCACAGATTATCCATTGACATCATGGGATGACCTGGTACATACCGTGTTCTGTAAAGACAGTCATGGGGTGTCCGTACAGGAAGACAAAAACATGTTTGTTTTCTTTTCTTTTAGTAAAAAAAAAGTATAGGTCCCTCCGGTTCTTGACCGTTGAGTTTAATATCCCAGAAACAATGTGTAGTGAGGCTTCTGATCTATTATTTATGCCCATGTTTGATCCAAGAGCCTGGGTTTGAGCATTTAAATTAGTAAAGGAGGCTTGATTTGAGTTGCCAGTTCTTGGCCTCCCTGGATATGAAAAAAAAATGATTTTCTTTTCTTTTGTTTGTACAAAAACAGAAGGACATGCCTGTGGGGTACTGACAGAAATGTCTTGTGCCATACATGGTCCAGTAGGGTACTACAGTTACCTATTAGACACTGGGGTTAGGGCCTTATCAGGAGGTATGAAAACAGTAGTGGGGGTTGCACTGCTCAATGGAAAATACACACAACATTTTGCTATACAAAGATTGACACATTATCATCTGACTCTTTTATCAGATCTTAATATGTCAATAACAGAAATATAAGATAGTGAATCCTGCAAATGTTCTGCCCATTGATGATTACATATCTACAGGAAATGCTTTGGTTGATGAATATGCTAAACAAGCCATATTGTTACGCCCCTCCAGTGCCATTCCTGTATTGTTTTTAACTGATTTACCAGTGGATCTAACTGTTTTATCTGTTTTACAGAAAAAAAATCACCCCACAAACCATCCTGGAGTGCTAAGGGTGCTTTTTGCAATGAAGATGGCCTGTGGATTTTTAAAGGTAGATTGATTGCTCCTCCGACTCTGTTTTCTTTGAGCCATATCTCAACAGGAGGGATGGGTAGGATGATTAATTGGCACTGGTGTGCTCCAGTATTTTGTAATTATGCTGCTAAAAGTCTTTGTGAATGTGCAACATATCAGACTCACAATATTGGAAAGTCAGTGCAGACCCCCATGAAACACATTCCACGTACCGAAGAGCCATTTCAGATTGTGCAAATTGTCTTTTCGGATAGGCCACCTTGTGGTCGTTTTAAGTATCTTCTACTAGAGAACGGATCCCTAGATTTGGTATAGGTGAAATAATGTCATCAGACAGGGGGACGCACTTTGATAATAAACTTATGGCAGAAGTAGTGCACAACAGGAGGGTAAGATATATGATATATTTTCAGCAAATACCACTGTATTGCAGGGAATATTGCATTATGAGTCTAACTCTGAACTCTGAACAACGTCTACAAAGAGGAATAGATGCGTATCATGCTAAGTTTGCTGAACCCTGTCATAACTCCTTTGTATCTATGCATTTTCCGGCTGCCAAGAAACTGAATATTAGCAAGACTCAGTTATGCACACATGCACCTGTTTCACACCAAACTATGCCACTGTTGGGGGTTGCTAGTGATTTGAAAGACATTGAAGATAATGCACATTTTGGCAATGTCAGCTTCACATTAACTGACAAATCCATTTCACTCTTGCTGTTCACCAATGTCCGTATTCAGCCACCAGCAGTATGCATTAACTTTACATGAATATATACCCCTGAACAAATAGCAAAAGGCTTTCAGAGATCCACACGAAATGTAGGTAACTCTGACTGTATGCAAAAAGTTGCTTATACATAGGCTTATACATGGATCCCAAAAAATGCTATGGGTGTTTGTTATTTTGGTAAAGTATTCCTGCTACTTGGTACATGGATGATAATGAGTTTAAAGAAACTCAAGTACATAAATCCCTATACACTTTATGCACAGAAGAGATCTGTCGAATCAGTCCATCACTGGCATGACAGAGGACTGTGAGACCAGTGATACTGATCAGATAGGAACTATTCCAACACCAGCTGCCATAACAAGAGACCCCTGGTCCGAATGTGTAGAATCACATAATAGAGCAATTAAACCATTGTTCTCTATCCCGGCTCTATCGTGGGTTAATAGGTATGGTCTTAAAAAGTCCTTTAGTTTCATCATTGATTTGGCAGAACTGATGGATAACATTACTGCCCTATATGATAGAAACTTTCTGATCCCTGCTAGTGAATTAAAAATGATTAAGAAAAGATACTTCAGCTCCAGCTGGTGCTGGTCTACCTCACAGCAAGTCAAGGAGGAATGTGTGCCATAGTGGGAACTGCTTGTTGCAATTACATTGGAAGTGATGCAAAAGTAGATGATGCTATCAATTAACATGTGTAAAAAGTACAACAATTAAAGTTAGATTTTCATAGTTAACATACCAAAACCGCTTGGATTGAAGGAAGCTGGGAGAGCTGGCTCTCATGGCTCAATCCTCTCAAATGGTTTTCAGGTATTGGAGGATGGTTTTCTTGTATTCTACATGGAATTCTATATGTAGTTGGATTCATTATACTTATAATCCTTATAGTCAAATATGTACCAATGCTTTTTAAATGTTGTATGAAAGTACTTACAAATGCTTGTATTAATACTGGTTCTTCTGAGCCCCCAAGGTCACGCATGACGACTGCATATGAAATGGTGACTCGTATACCAAAGGACTGTCCTAAAGATACAGAGGAAGTCTAATACCCAAGAATTTTGAACACAGGAGGGACTGTAAAGATGTGAAAAATGGAGTCAGATTGCTATATGAAAAACGCATATATAGAGTTCCTCCTTAAATGCTGTTTCAGTCTCTAAATTTTATTTTAGTAATATGTTCTTAAAATCTTTGGGTGTTTTGCAATTCTGTATCTGTTAAACGTTCAATAACAATAATTGGGCTAAGAACATTTGCTGTTCTTTGGCTGGACATTGATGCAGTCATTTCTTAGAAAATAATGTTATTATAAAATAGGGGCCCCGGGGGACATGTATCAACACATTTTTTTTTAAACAATCATTTTTTCAGGTGCAGGGATTTTAATTATGCTTAAAGTGCAACAGTAAAAATGAAAAATTCCTTTAAATATAGTGCCTGGGGGTCCACTGAATCTGCCAGTAATGTGGCGCATCTGTAGCATGCATAAAACATGCTGCAGCAAAAATTACATTTCTAAAGAAAAAAAATTCCATTTAAAATGACACAGTTGCAATTGCCGGCACCAGGCTATTGAAAAAAAAAATAAAGAAAAAAACAGCATGCCCCCTCCCCCAGTCCATACCAAACCCTTCAGGACTGGTATGGATTTGGAGGGGAACTCCATGCCAAAATTTAAAAAAATGGTGTGGGGTCCCCCCTAAAATCCATACCAGACCCTTATCCAAGCATGCAGCCTGACAGGTCAGGAAAGGGGGGGATAAGTGAGTGCCCCACCAGAACCATACCAGGCCACATGCCCTCAACATGGGGGATGGGTGGTTTGGGGTGGGGAGCTTATAGGAATCTGATCCCAGCCCCCATGTGAATTAGTATCAGGTACATAGTACTCCTACCCATTCACCAAAAAAGTGTCAAAAAGTAATGAACCCAAGAGACAGTGATTGACAAATCCTTTATTAAAAAAAATAAAAAAACAGTGTCCCTCAATGTAAATCCATCGTCAATCATGCCACCCGCCAACCTGAAAAATCAAAAAAGTCAAAAATGCTCCCGCCTCCTGGGAGGCTTCCTTCCTAATGCCTGCTCTGTGCTTTGACATTTCTTATATAGGTAAGGGGCAGGGCCACCTAGCTACATCACCCAGTGGCACTACCCCCTTCTGATGTCACCGACTGGTGCCCCCGGGTGACGTAGCTAGGTGTCCCCGCCCCTTACCTATATAAGAAATGTTAAAGCGCAGAGCAGACATTTGGGGGTAGGTCTCCCAGAAGGCAAGAGCATTTTTGATTTTTTTGATTTATTGGGTCGGCGGGCGGCTTGATTGATGATGAATTTACATTGAGGGACACTATAAAGGATTTGCCAAAAACTGTCTCTTGTGTTTATTACTTTTTGACACTTTTATGGTGAACGGGTAAGGGTACTATGTATCCGATACTCATTTGCATGGGGGGGCGGGATTTGGGGGCTGCTGTTAAAGGGGGCTTCCAGATTCCAATAAGCCACCAGCCCACAGACCCCTACAACCCAACCACCAGCCACGTTTGTGGGGATGAGGCCCTTGTCCCCATCAACATGGAGCCAAGGTGCTGTGGGGCAGAGGTTTGTTAGAGAACCTTAGTGAACAAACAGCATCACGAAGGCCAAGGAACACACCAGACAGGTCAGGGATAAAGTTGTGTTGTAAAGTTTAAAGCAAGGTTAGGTTATAAAAAAATCTCAAGCTTTGAACATCTCACAGAGCTATGTTCAATCCATCGTCCAAAAATGGAAAGAGTATAGCACAACTACAAACCTAATGAGACATGGCCGTCCACCTAAACTGACAGGCCAGGCAAGGAGAGCATTAATCAGAGAAGTAGCCAAGAGGCCCATGGTAACTCTGGAGTAGACGCAGAGATCCACAACTCAGGTGGGGGAATCTGTTCACAGGACAACTATTAGTCGTGCACTCCACAAATCTGGCCTTTATGGAAGAGTGGCAAGAAGAAAGCCTTTGTTGAAATAAAGCCATAAGAAGTCCCATTTGCAGTTTGTGAGAAGTCATGTGGGGGACACAGAAAACATGTGGAAGAAGGTGCTCTGGTCAGATGAGACCATAATTGAACATTTTGGCCTAAAAGCAAAATGTGTGGCGGAAAACTAACACTGCACATCAACCTGAACACACTATCTCCACCATGAAACGTGGTGGTGGCAGCATCATGTTGTGGGGATGCTTTTCTTCAGCAGGGACAGGGAAGCTGGGCAGAGTTGATGGGAAGATGGGTGGAGCCAAATACAGGGCAATCTTAAAAAAAAACCTGTTAGAGTCTGCAAAAGACTTGAGACTGGAGTGGAGGTTCACCTTCCAACAGGATAATGACCCTAAACATACAGTCAGAGCTACAATGGAATGATTTAGATCAAAGCATATCCATGTGTTAGAATGGCCCAGTCAAAGTCCAGAGAGACCCAAATCCAATTGAGAATCTGTGGCAAGACTTTAAAATTGCTGTTTACAGATGCTCTCCATCCAATCTGACAGAGCTTGAGCTATTTTGCAAAGAAGAATGGGCAAACATTTCACTCTCTAGATGTGCAATGCTGGTAGAGACATCCCCAAAAAGACTTGCAGCTGTAATTGCAGCGAAAGGTGGTTCTACAAAGAATTTACCCAGGGGGGCTGAATACAAACGCACGCCGCACTTTTGAGATATTTATTTGTAAAAAAATGTTGAAAACCATTTATAATTTTCCTTCCACTTTACAATTATGTGCCGTTTTGTATTGGTCTATCACATATAATCCCAATAAAATACATTTACATTTATGGTTGTAACATGACAAAATGTGGAAAATTTTAAGGGGTATGAATACTTTTTCAAGGCACTGTAATTATATACTCTGTGCTATGGGTCTATTACCCCACTGTGTTTATATCTTATAAATAGAATGCAACCAAAGCAAGTAAAGAGAACATGGTATGGCGCTTGCAATACTACAACACAACAACTCTCCTATACAATAATGTAAATAAATTCCCTTCAGTGACACTATACACATGGAACTGTACTACAACACATCTCCCTCAGCTGTGTCCCTAACTAAGAAACATGCATGTATCAGCAAAGCGCATACATCAATAACAAACAATATTTCAACTATAACAATCAATGTGCAATATACTGCATAAATATTGAAAACAATATAAATTCTGTAAAGACAATATGGTGTGGCTACATACTACAATGCAACATCTCTCCTTTACAATAATGTAAATAAATGAATTGCCTTCAGTGATACCATACACATAGAACTGTACTACAATGCACCTCCCCCAGTTGCGTCCTTAACTAGGTGCATGTATCAGTAAAGTACATAGATCAATAACACACAATATTTCAACTATAACAATCACCGTGCAATATAGTGCATAATTATTGTAAACACTATATATTCTGTGCAAAAGTCAGCTACAAAAGTCTCTGTGTGAGGTACATACAGTCAATAAACAGTGTTGAGCTTCAGGAATTATAAAGTGCTCTTTAACCACTTGCTGACCGCCCTTTAGCACTTTTACTGCTACAGGGTGGCAGCTGTGTGCAGCATCACATACAATATATACAGTACGTGATTCTACATTTCTGCCTGTAGGTGGCACACCGCAAGCTGGCCATTTCTGCTGTGATAATTCACAGCAGAAGCCAATCTATATGGGTCCTGGGGACTCAATGTCCTCCAGCACCCGGCAATTGTTAGTAAAACACGCAGAACTGAGATATGTAAACATGGCTTTTCTCAGTTCTGATAGGGAGTAAGGGACGATCATGTGCCTCTGCAAAGCGCCCATTAGAATAAATATCTTCCCCTAGTGAAAGCAGCACTCTGTGTACACAAAAACACTGGCTGGTGGATGTGAACCTGGCAGCACTTCCTCATCATCCCGGAATGGCATAGACTCAGCCTGTGCACTGACTACGGTGGCCGGAGACACAGCATACAGGGGATGGATGTGGACAGAGCGGCGCGCTGATTCAGCCATACTACGGGTGAGATTGTTCCATGGGACATTGTTCCCGGTGACTACACACAGTCTAGCTGAAATTCCCACTACTTCATGGAATGTCTGGTAAAGACTGTGTTTGTCTGCTTGATGCTTTCTTCCTTCTCTTCGCTACTCCAGCTGAATGAATGCATTACCCACTTGGCAGCTACACCTTGCATAAACCCTTTACATGTGCCTATGTGATTTGATTCATGGCTGTGCCTTAGTGACTTTTGATAATTTACCCTTGAGACTATTAGGCCAACTTACAGCTGGATTGCATAAATTATCCACCATATGTTACTACCCCAGATACCATTACATTTAGTGAAGGAGCTATGGTTTGACTTCATCTTGTGACACATTAAAGTGGCTGTAAACTCTGTTACACCACTTGTACCTACAGGTAAGCCTGTAATAAACGTACCTATAGGTACCGTGAATATCTCCTAAACTTGCACAGTTTAGGAGGTATTCACTATATACACTTTTGCCGAAGTCATTGGCGCATGCGCACTGAAGGAACGGCCCGCTGGTGCCATTTCTTCAGGGCCGTGCCGTGACTGGTGGCTCCCGCATGCATGCGCGGGAGTGGCGTCATTGCAGCTTTGGCTTTTGTGATGCATACTAGCTCATTATGAATTTGTCTTGCAGGTTTTTTTTTTTTTTTTTGAGGTTTACAATTTCTTTAACCTCCCTGGCGATATGATTATGTCAGTTTTTTGCGTCTAAAAGCGGTAGATTGTTTTGCATAGAAATTTGGCATTTTATATTGTAGCCCTGTAATTATTAGGAATAACTAACTCACTTAAATCTGTCCAAGAGTCTAGTAGACATCCCGGGTATAATAAAGTTTGAAACACAAAATCATAAATTATAATATAATAAATAACTATAAATAATTATCAAAAATAATAATACAATAGTAATAAAATGTATTCGATAATGTAATCAAATCAAAAACACTGAAATTTGCTCAGTTACAGAATTGTAGCTGTCATCACTTTCAGTGTCTGATGATAAATTTCCCAAAAAATCAGTATCACTCAATTCTGCAAATGATTCTTATTTACTATCAGTGTTTTCTAGTTGATCAAAAAACACTTTTGACGTTAAGGGACACTGTTTGGATGCCATGGACATTCTCAATTTCCAGGCAGAAAAAACGACATATATAATATAAAGGAAAGAAAATTTTATACACTACACACCAAAATGGTTGTGTCAAGTGAATAAACTAGTAAATTGGACTTTGCCGGCACTTCATGAAACTGATGGGTTTGAGTAAAATTTGTATTTATTGGATCATATTAAAAAACATGTTGCAACATTGAGAGAACATAAGAAGAGGAGGTCGACGCGTTTCGCACCACTGTGCTTCTTCAGGTACGAAACGCGTCGACCTCCTCTTCTTATGTTCATTCATGAAAATTGGTTTGGTAGTTGTATCACTCCTCATTCATGTGTAATTGTCATTTTTTCAATTTTTGTATCATTCATGTATTGTTCACAATTTTACAATTATTATTCTCTCAATGTTGCAACATTTTTTTAATATGATCCAATAAATACAAATTTTACTCAAACCCATCAGTTTCATGAAGTGCCGGCAAAGTCCAATTTACTAGTTTATTCACTTGACACAACCATTTTGGTGTGTAGTGTATAAAATTTTCTTTCCTGCTATTTAGGATGGTGGCACATTTTTGGCATGAGTTTCTGTTAGATATATAATATAAAAGTGCATGCAGGGCACTGGACAAAGCACTAGGGACAAAGGGGATGTGAAATGATTCCATACAGTAATGTAATCTTACAGATTACAGTGTACTGTGTGTTTACTATGTGTTTCACTTTTTGAATTTGCCACTGGTCTCCGCCCCCGTGCGAGGCGACTCTCACAGGGAATGGAGCCCGGCATCACACAGGCATTGGGCGGAAGACAGCACGCTGACACAGCGGGGGGACATCGCTGGATCCAGGGGACAAGGTGAGTAATGCTGCCTGGATCCAGCAATGCGATCCTGAGTGTGGCTCGGGGTTACTGCTCTTGGAACAGATAATTCACCCCAAGCCACACACTGGAATACCTCCAGGGGGGTTAAACATACGCCCAGCTTTTCCTGTCTTTTTATTATTGTCACAAATGGATTGCTGATGAGCCCATAACATTCCCACAGCTAAAATTTACCTCACTGCCAGGACTAGTGTGTGAGCCCGGGTTGTGTTTTTAAGTGCTTAACAACGTTGTCATGACTGTTTTTATTGATGGTCTGGCAAAAGTTTTGGTATGCTCTATTTTTGTAATTTGTATTTTTGAATAAAATTTGGTTTTCTTTATGTCACAGTCTGTTCCTCAGTGGAGCCTCTTTTCAGATTTGGACTCTTTTTGAGTACTAATCATAATCATTCATATGATCCCCATGATTATGCTCTGGGGGGCAGAGTGAAACACGTTGGGGGTGTGACCTGGTTTGAATCCAGGCTGAGGTTGCAACCCTATTCAACTTCAGTTCATCTAGATGTGCAACTTTCCGGGGCCAACCCATTGTTCTCCATACTCATTCATATATTATCTCTGTTCTAACAGGGGGTAAGGACAATCCTGTGTCTCTGCAAAGCAGGAACTAGAATCTACATCTTCCCCTAGTGAAAGCAGGACACAGTGTACACAAAAACACCAGCTAGGCATGCAGTTAACCCTTTGATCTCCCTAGATGTTTAACCCCTTCCCAGTCTGTGGCATTAGTACAGTGACATATTTTTAGCACTGATCACCGTATTAGTGTCATTGGTTCCCACAAAGTGTCAAAAGTCTTAGTTAGTGTCCGATAGTGCGCCGCAATATCGCAGCCCGCTATAAGTCAACAATCACTGTCATTACTAGTATAAAACGCAATTCCATAAATATATCCCATATTTTGTAGACACAATAGCGTTCACGTAAACACTGCATCAATACTGTCTATGTTGATGGGGGATTTGAGTGAATTTCTGTCCTGCCACCCGTGTTTGACCGGCCTTACTTCCATCTGTTATAACCTAAATATAATGTGAAACCCTCCCTTACTCACATGTGTTAAAGGGGTAACTGTCTTACTTTTATCTGTTATAATCTAAATACAATGTGTACAAATATAGTCTGCTAAAAATCACTGATAAAATAACTCAAAGTCAGGATGATGCCTTGTGTATAAGGTATCTTATAGATACTGTATGTCCACTTATTCTTATTTTTTGATATATCCTTTTTCATGTTGGTATCCCTCTAGTGTTTAAAACCCCTATTTATCCTATAAAATCTTAGGCCACTTGGATATTTCCCATGTTCAATCCTAAAGTGTCTACACAAACCAGGATTGATTGACTAAAGGCAAGAATTGATGAATCCTGTCTTATCTAGCTTTATATTGTTCAGTACATCGTACTATGCTTGGTACTATCTATCTCCTCAGTGAGAACAAGTTGGGTCACTAATTTAATGGTTGGATTTTCTGTTGACAAAGACAAGGGATAAGGTAGAAATAAACTAGCCCCTTTCTGCTGTTTATTGTGCAATTACTATAGGTAATCGTACACAACAAGCTGTTTTGAAAAAGTTTACATCATATACAGTTAAGTTCACAAAGATGCCCTTCTATTCACTAAGAGCTACTTTAACTCACTATAATTTCACTTTTTTTAGGCCTTAGGCCCCACCTTAACCACTTCCTTACTGGGCACTTAAACCCCCCTCCTGCCCAGACCAATTTTCGGCTTTCAGCGCTGTCGCATTTTGAATGAGAATTGCACGGTCGTGCGGCGTTGTACCCAAACAAAATTTTTATTATTTTTTCCCCAGAAATAGAGCTTTCTTTTGGTGGTATTTGATCGCCTCTGCGGTTTTTATTTTTTGCACTATAAACAAACAAAGAGCGATGATTTTGAAAAAAAGAACAATATTTTTTACTTTTTTGCTATAATAAATATATAAAAAAAATATAAAAAAGAAAATTATTCATCAGTTTTGGCCAATATATATTCTTCTACATATTTTTGGTAAAAAAAATCGCAATCGGCGTATTTTGATTGGTTTGCGCAAAAGCAATTGCGTCTACAAACTATGGGAATAGATTTATGGCGTTTTTACTATTTTTTTTTTTTACTAGTAATGGCGGTGATCTGCGATTTTTATTGGGACTGCGATATTGCAGTGGACAAGTCGGACATTTTTGACACATTTTTGGGACCAATGACATTTATACTGCGATCAGAAATTTAAATGTCCACTGATTACTGTATAAATGTCATTGGCAGTGAAGGGGTTAACCTGCAGGGGGCAGTGAAGGGGTTAACAATGTTCCCTGGGTGTGTTCTAACTGTGGGGGGGATGGGCTGGTCGGGACATAACAGATCTAACTGATCCCAGTGACAGGGATCAGTAGATCTGCTATGTCCCATTCACAGAATGGAGAACCGCCGTGTTTACATCGGCGGTTCCCCGTTCTGAGGCTGCTACAGGTGATCGGCGGGTCTCGGGCGGACATAGAGTCCGCCCAACCCACGGACATGCCCACGCAGTGTGCGGCGGCCGCAAGTGCGCGCGGGGGGCATGCACGAGGGAGGACGTCCATGGACGTCCTCCCGGATTTTCAGAGCCGCGCTGTAGCCGTCTTTCGGCTATAGCGCGGTTCTGTACAGGTTAAAAGGTGACTTGACTTTCTCATACTCCAAAACCTCTTACAACCTCTACACAGCTTAATACAAGTTGATACAGGCACTGGCTTTTGTAGACTTTGCAAATACATACCAGCAGTTAAAATTATTGTAAATATTTTTTTTAAACAAACATTGGAGTTGATTTACTAAAACTGGTAAAGTGCAAAATCTAGTACAATTGTGCATGGTAGCCAATCAGCTTCCAACTTCAGCTTGTTCAATTAAGCTTAAACCTGGAAGCTTATTAGTTTCTATGCAGACCTGCACCAGATTTTGCACTCTCGAGTTTTAATAGATCAACCCCATTGTATACTTACCTGCTCTGTGTAATGGTTTTGCACAGAGCGGCCTTGAACCTCCTCTTCTGGGGTCCCTTGCTGGTGCTCTGGGCTCCTTCTCTCATTGGAGTGCCCCCATAGCAAGCCATTTGCTATGGGGTATTTGTGCAGGCTCAATCCCAAGCCAGACTGTGTGCATCTATTCAGACACAAAGTGTGGCTTGGCCTTGCCCACCGCTCTTTACTCAAAGGTTTAGGCTGACAGCAACAGGAACCACTGACTGTCCAGGAATCACTCACTGATTGTCCACAGATAGGACAATGCTGGATCGAGATCAGGCTCAGGTAAGTATCGGGGGGGGGGGGTTTGGCTAAAATTAAAAATTTTGCAGAGAATGCATTAAAATAAAAAACCTTTTACCTTTACAACCACTTTAATATTTCCTGTTTGCAATCTGAAGAAATATGTCTTGTGTTTACTGTACTGTTTATTCCATTCTAATGCATTATCAAGCCTTCTCCTCTATGATAGTGTAACTTTACTGTTTTATCTTCCATGCGTCTCTTTCTCATTCAAATGGGGGGCTGATATCTGGGGTCCCCCTTATTGTTAAAGGGGGCTTACAGATTCTGATAAGACCGCCATCCACAGACCCTCACAATCATCAGAGATATGGAGAAGAAGCACTTGTCCTCATCACAGACAGGTTAAGGGCATACCCTAGGCATGTTATTCAAAATATTTTTTTTATTTTAAACATCTTTTAATCATTGCTGAAATCTCTAAGCCACACCAAATAGAGCTTAAAAAAAATAATTTTTGCTCATGGTATGGTATAGTTTGCTCGTGGTATGAGGTTATGCACTGTAGCCACAGTGTGAAACTCATCAATTTTTACTGTACCCCTCACTGTCTCTGATGTCTTTTGCATGAAGGATCAATAAAGATGAAGTGTTGCAGCATATTCCGGATATCTTTTTATTGTGTATCTGCAGATGAGTTGTGCTAGCGCCTTCACCTAAACCCTGGCTATGCTGTGGATGGATGGCTAATGTGCTCACCTGGAGTGGCTTTCTCTTCAATGGTGGTTGTCTGTTACTATTTTCAACATTTGGCTCTCATTGACTTCAGTGGGGTTTAGAATAAGCATCCTTATTCATAAGTCAGTTATTTTTGCCAGCTAAAATGTTTTCTTACCTTTTTTAGACACCTCACAACTCTCAATGTACAATTATCACCAGCCATAGCTTGTGTAATAATATTTCTGAAATGATTTTACATGCATTTTTAAAGAGTGCTAACACTTATTAATATATATGATAATAGTACAAGTAATACCACATTTGCATTGATGATATAATGTTCTTCCTTGTGTGAATTACTTAAGGTATACATCACATATCACACATCAATACACATAAAATGTGTAGTAAAGTTTTTGTGAATTGACCTCATAGTATAGGCTATATGGCAATTCATTCTACTGCTGTAAATGTGTGTTTAGAATTAAAAATGTTCAGTTCCTTAATGGTTGTTCATGAAACATCCCTTATTTATTACAAAATACTATAATTATTATCAGATTTCATCAGTTGTAACACAGAAGTAAAATAATAAAATTCCAAATGAAAAGAGTGCATTTCTGAGCAGCATGTTATCTCCTAATGCTTTTGAGGACCGCAGATAGAAGGATCAAGGAATGTGTCTCATTCACCCAGGTTATGAATATAACTAATGCTAAGCTTATTTAGACATACAACATTGTTCTGTTTTGTTAAAATAGTCACTTGCAGCTAAAAAAATGAGACATGTAATAAAAGTGGTTCATACTGATTTTGGAAATCTTACAGATGGTCCCTGGCATCACAAACATTGTCTTTGAAGCTTGTAAATATATAATGGGAATTAAGCTTCTATAATGAATAAATTAAGGATCATAACCTTTTAACCTCTTACATTTGTAGTACTATTTCCTCATATATACATATATATATATATATATTATATACAAACTATTTTGTTTCACCAGATTTGTAATCACTTTGAATAATATGCTTATAGGTTTTCCCTATATGATACCTATTTTTGTGAATACAAATTTGATCAAAATCGAATACTGCAAAAGTGAGAAACATACTAACCATTAGCCAGTAGAATCCAAAAGCTCTAAGTTCCCTTTCTTTACTGCAGGCTGCTGCTCCATTTATGAAGAAAGAGAGTGAGAGTCCTAAACTTGTTCTTTTATCCTGCAAAACTCTTTGGATCTAAGGCGCTTATTTTATTAGCCTTACACTGCCCCACCCATACCAAATCCACATTCATCCATGACCAAAAAAAAAAAAGTGACAAAATTATTGTTCTTAAAAAGTTCAGCCAGCAAATCTTTTTCTTCTTTTCCAATGTGCTTTGGTTACAAATATATCTTTTATTTTGGAAAATAATAAACTGCATTATCTTTCTAGAACTTCGACTGGGAAGAAAATGATAACTGGTATATCTTTTGAAAAAAAAAAGATCTTTTTCTAAAATGGCTCAGAATATTTCAGAGGATAGGCACAGGCTGTTCAAAAGCAAGAGTTTGCATAACATTTTCTAAAAGGCAAAAACAATCTAGCCTTCTTGCATTATTGTCAACGCTCCTTACTTAAAGTAACGGGTAGACAGACGACTGTTCTTTATATCAATGAGGCCACCATAACAAGCCTGCTAAAAGGACTTTCTCTTATAAAGGATAACAGATTTTGTTATCATATTACAGGAATAAAAAGTGCCCTTTGAGCCATTCAAAGAAAGGCAGATGGGTTAGGTTGAAAAGTTACTCTGCTGCCTGTGTGCTTGGAATATGCTCAGTCTACAGAGATTTCATCAGCAGAAAAAAATTTTTTTACCAATAAATGAGTGAATTTTCATATCAAATGACTTCCTGTGATAAACATACATGGGAATGAAGTTTGAATTTGGATCCATGATGAGGAGTGGCACCTTTCAGATATGTAGCTACAGACACTGTAATTTACAAAGATACACAGAGCGTGTCTTTAATGCAGATTCTATATGCTACATGATATGAAATATGATTTATGTTTAATGCAAATGCATCCAAACAGCTACAAAATGTATTCTAATCTTTTTGACAATAATTTGGTCTTCATATCTGAATATGAAAAAACCATACCAAAATGTTTTTATATCTAGGATTAAACAGAAATTTGCTACATATTAATAAGCATGTTTTATGAAGTTCAGTAAATTCAATCCAAAATGAATACCAAGCATTAGGCTTAATTCACAAAGCTAACACACCAAGATAATGGGCTGCATTCACTAGGAACAGGAAAGGGGAAAGGGGAACCATTTGGTTGGACTTTAAAGGCAATTGTATGGCAAATGTCATTGCCTTTAACCACTTAAGGACCGCCCCACATACATATACTGCGGCAGGGTGGGTCTTATGCGCGGAATCACGTACCTGTACATGATCTCTCTTCTCGGCTCTGGGGCACAGGCGCACCTCTGGAGCCGTGCTCCTGCTGTGATTGGACACAGCGGGGGCCACTCAGCAGGTCCGGGAGCCACAATGGCCGCCGGCCACCTGTGATCATTCGCTGAAGAGACAGAACATGTAAACAAGGCATACCATCATTCTGTCAGACAGGAAGAGAGAGATCTTGTGTTCCTGCTAATCAGGAACACAGATCTCTCTCTTCCTCCAGTCAGTCCATCTCCCAAACAGTAAGAAAGCACACCCAGGGAACACAGTTAACCCTTTGATTGCCCCTGATGTTAACCCATTTCCTGCCAGTGTCATTTATACAGTGACGGTGCATTTTTTTTAGCACTGATCACTGTATTGGTGTCACTGGTCCCCAGCAAGTGTTACTTAGTGTCAGATTTGTCCACTGCAAATATTGCTGATAGCCGCCATTACTAGTAAAAACAATGAAAAAAAACGAAGTCCATAATTTTGTTCCATATTTGTATCCATGTTTGTAGACGCTATAACTTTTGTGCAAATAAAACAATATATGCTTTTTGGGATTTTTTTTTACCAGCAATATGTAGCAGAATACAAATTGGCCTAAATTGATGAAGACATTTCATTGTTTACATTTTTTTATTGGAAGTGTTTTATAGCAGAAAGTAAAAAATATTGTTTTTATTTTTAAAATTGTTCGTATTTTTTTGTTTATAGCGCAAAAAATAAAAAACGCAGAGGTGATCAAATACCACCAAAAGAAAGCTCTATTTATGGGAGAAAAAGGACATCAATTTTATTTGGGTATAGCGTTGCATGACTGCGCAATTGTCGGTTAAATAAATCAGTGCCGTATCACAACAAATGGCCTGGTCAGGAAGGGGGTAAAAACCTCCAGAGCTGAAGTGGTTATAGTCTGATCAATTTGTTCCCTTTTCCCTTTTCCTAGTTATACTTACGGATGTGGCACAGAGAGTGATCCTAGTATTTGAGCTCCATTCACTAAAGCAGATTGCATGCAGTAGTTAGGTGCCTGGACACATTATCAATAAATATCGCATGCGATCCTGAAACTGAAAACGCACAATAAATACAGCATAAAAAAGGAGTTAAACTCAATTCACAGATCTGACATAAATAATTAAATGCATATGGTAATTAAGTAGTGGTCCAGGCATGCAGTAATTAAGGAATGTAAAAATATAATAGCCAATTTTGAGTAGTCTGTCTTTTTGGATCAGTTCTCTCAACAGTAACACATAGAAACCAAAATATGGAAATATGGAAATCATTGGGGTTGATTTACTTAAAATATAACTAAAGGAAAAACTTTTTTTTTTGTTTTAGATACTGGGGAGGTGGATTAGAACACCTGTCAGGTTTTTATTGTTGTCTGTGCCTATATAACGGAGATTCATCCTCTCTATTTGTCCTGCTTACCATTATCATTGAATGTGAAATTAAAAGAAAATCCCAAATTTTAGGTTGTCCCCAGAAAAGTAAGTAATCGAGGGGACATCTTCCAATGGGGATGTAAAAATAAAAGAAACTGACAGGGGTTATAATCCTCCTTTACTCTATCCAAAAGGAAAAAAAAAAGTTTTGCCTATAGTTTTACTTTAAGGCAAATAGACTGTACATGAGATAAAGCTTCACTTTACAAAGAATACCCAATCACATGCATGGAAAAAACACAGCATTTTTGCTTGCACATGATTGGATGATGGAAGTCAGCAGCACCCCCCCCTCCCCATTTACTATGCTTTGGAGCAACTTCACTTGCAAAGTGCTCAGTTTATGTGCCTTTAGTAAATAAACCCTATTCATTTAGCAAATCCACCCTATTACATGTAGTGAAATATACCTATTTTATCCAGTCATTTTGCCAGATTTTTTGAGACTTTTTTTGTGAATATACAGGCATATAAATCATTTGCTGCAAAAAAAACTCCCAATCACTCTAAACATAATACAATGTACATGCATGTCACAATAGTCTATTCCATTGTTAGAACATATGTTGTATGTAGTGGGGATACTTTACTTTTTCACAAGTTATTTTTAGAGATATCTTTCCACAAGTTCCCACTGACATCATTGATCTTTTTAGTTATTTGTAAGGGGGTAATTATTCCCAATGGCCACAAGTGTAAGGAGCATTCTTCCCACTGACCATTAAACTAATGTATCATGAGTTGTAGATTAAATCATTTTTAGCAGGGGTTCCCTGAGACTGGAAAAATATTTCAATGGTTTCTCTGTGTTGAAAAGGTCGAGAAAGGCTGCTTTAAAGTGTAAGTAAAGGCAAAACTTTATTTTTCATTTTGGTAAGAGTAATGGAGAGTTATAACCCCTGCCAGTTTTTTATTTTTTGTCATCTATGGCCCTACCTTCACTTCATGTCTCATTGCCAAAACAGAAAGTGAGAGGAAATCCCTGCAAAACAGGGAAATCCCTTGGGGTCCCTCAGATCACCAGAAAATTTCTCCTCTATTACTTTTCTGGGAACAACCCAAAATGTTTTTTTTTCTTTTCATTACACTTTCAATGATAATGATAAACAGGACAAATTGAGAGGGTGAATCAGTGGATAAAACATTAATGTCTAAATTTCTAGCTGAAAATTCCATATTCAGCAGTCTGGTTCTCATTGGAAAATGGAACTCAGTGTACAATAATGGTCAATAGATGTATGATATAAGTTAGCAGTGAATGATTACCTGCAATTAAATCTGATGATTTATAAGGCTTCATGCACACAGGACGTTAAATAAACATCCTAAAAACATCAGTAACTTTTTCAGCTTTTATTAACGTTATATTACCGATGTTTTTGCGCTTTTTTTTGCGTTTTTAAAGGGCCAGCTTTTTTTTTTGGAGCTTTTTTTTTTTTTTTGGGCGTTTTTGATCATTTGAAGGTTTTTACAACTGAAAAACAACTCTCAGAACCCAATGGTCTTGGGTTTTTTACAGCTCAAAATGTCACTGCTAAAAACAGCCTATGTGTGCATGAACACATAGGATAACATGATGGAGCGTTTATTGACTGTAGAAAAAAACGTCTGCACCTAATAACAGCTGCTGTAAAACAATCAAAAAACGTCCTGTGTGCATGAGGAAGCAAATGGTAGGAAATGATTGGTTGGACGGCACCGGACTCAGGACACAGTTTTCTCCCAATAGGGGTGTCCGGGTGCGGGATCGCCATGCCTGCCAAATAATACCAATGTACACTGTGTGCAGAATTATTAGGCAAATGAGTATTTTGACCACATCATCCTCTTTATGCATGTTGTCTTACTCCAAGCTGTATAGGCTCGAAAGCCTACTACCAATTAAGCATATTAGGTGATGTGCATCTCAATAATGAGAAGGGGTGTGGTTTAATGACATCAACACCCTATATCAGGTGTGCATAATTATTAGGCAACTTCCTTTCCTTTGGCAAAATGGGTCAAAAGAAGGACTTGACAGGCTCCGAAAAGTCAAAAATAGTGAGATATCTTGCAGAGGGATGCAGCACTCTTAAAATTGCCAAGCTTCTGAAGCGTGATCATCGAACAATCAAGCGTTTCATTCAAAATAGCCAACAGGGTCGCAAGAAGCGTGTGGAAAAACCATGGCGCAAAATAACTGCCCGTGAACTGAGAAAAGTCAAGCGTACAGCTGCCAAAATGCCACTTGCCACCAGTTTTGCCATATTTCAGAGCTGCAACATCACTGGAGTGCCCAAAAGACGAAAACCCGTGAGGTCACTACAACGTCGAGACTTTATACCGTTTTGACCACCGTTCACCGTAAAACCGTC
>BLSH010291023.1:50033-73545 GCA_018402905.1 Glandirana rugosa | reverse complement strand
GTTATAAACTGTAAATATTTCTATAAAACATAAATGAATTTCATATTGATTACCCTTTTGAAAAATAAAAGCAAAACCTATCCTACCTCTTTATAATTTTGTGGACAATCCAAAAATGACTATAGACACGGGAGTCTAAGTGGGAAAGTAAGTTTACCGAAATAATCTAAAAACGTTCCTATTTAATATTTTATTCTCACTTTTCTAAACTCATATGTAAGGTTTATATGTCAGAGACGAATGTATTTTTTGGACACCTTGATCATTGTGGAATTTGTATCGATACATATATGGTTTAACTATCCACTTGATATTAATGAGTTTTTGGAATCATTGAGAACATGGTTGTTGTTCAATAATAAAATTATTCCTCAAAAATACAACTTGCCTAATAATTCTGCACTCCCTGTATGGTTGCTTAACACAGCACCTATCAATTTGGTATATACATAGCTATGTTTAAGGTGTTACTAGTTCCACAGGTTTTTTATGTAAGCAGAGACTGTATATTTGGAATGTATACTCAAATCTTTTCACTCTTATTTTATAATTTATCCTTGCAAAAATCTAATAAAGCCATTTGAATGAAAGGGTGAATCTGAGGGCACAGATATCAGTAAAAACCTAACAGGTGTTTTAATATTTCTCCATCCTATCCAAAACGAAAATAAAAAGTTTTCCCATTAGTTATACTTTAAGTAAATACAAAATATCTTTATAAATGTCAAATATTGAAAGAAAATAGCATTGAACACCGCACACAAATATAAAATACCCTTCTTCCACCTATAAAAAAGACAACATTTTATTTTTTATTGGTGGAAGAAGGGTATTTATATATGTGTGTGATTTTTTATATTATTTTCAATAAATATTTGACATTTCTGAAGATATTTTGTATTTTCTTAAAGTGGATGTAAACCCGATTCATGAAATTTGATCTGGGCACAAATATCTGCAGTGTTTTGTTATCTCTCTCCAAAGCCCTGTGTCTTGTGGCTGTCTTTTGCTGCGTTCCTCTGTTATCAGCCTAATAAGTTTTCCATCAGATATGATAAAGGCAGCCTGAGTTTTGTGTTGGGGAGGGAGCTATAAATAGATTAGCACAGATCTGAACCGGCCTGTTTTCCTCTCAGTGACACTCCTTCTCCTGACTGCCTCTTGAGATCTCCACAGACGGTCCACTATTCCACTCCCAGCCTGCTCCAGCCTTGTCTTCCAGCTCCCAGGGTCTGTCACTCACTGACTCCAGTGGATACTTTAAAGTGTCCTCAATACCACCTCTGCTGCTTTCCTGTTGCCCTGTGCTGCTCCAGGAATCACCTCCACTTCTGACCGCACCTGAACCTCAAGGTCACCCACCCAGACTGGGGGCTCGCTCCCGGGTAGAGGCCTCCACAGCACCTCTGCTACATCTTCACCACTTCCACCCAAACTTCCCTCCTACTGTTGCGAAGATCACCATATTTAAGGAGGCCTGCCACCTGCCAATCCTATTTGGGGATTGATTAGGGCTCCTTAACATACAGCAGAAAGTGACACTCCTCATCCATCCCCTTTTTCCAGCACTCTCTGGAACCAAAGAGGAGGAGTACCCAAGGGGCGTCCCTTGCTGTAATCTCCAGCCTTACTCTGAGCCACTCTCATGCCCAGATCAAAACACCCAGGCCTGCACTTTATGTCAAGCCTGACTAAATTTTGCCTCTCCTAGCAAAAATACCTCTCTACAAAAATAGGAGCATAAATTACACATTTAGTTTCCTGACAACCTATCACACTTTTGTAGGTCGTGGAGCACCAGGAAAACTGAAACACCCACAAAATGACCCCATTTTGAAAAGAAAACACCCCAATCTATGTTCTATGAGGTATGGGCTGGTGACAGGTACTCGGGTACTCTGATGAGCTGGTGACTGGTACTCGTGTACTCTGATGGGCTGGTGACAGGTACTCTGATGGGCTGATGGCAGGTACTCTGGGGCTGGTGACAGATAATCTGATGGGCTGGTGACAGGTTTTCTGGGGTTGGGGGCAGGTACTCTGATGTTGGTGACAGGTACTCTGGGGATGGTTACAGGTACTCTGATGCTGGGGACAGGTACTCTGGGACTGATGACAGGTACTCTGATGTTGGTGACAGGTACTCTGATGCTTGTGACAGGTATACTGATGCTGGTGACAGGTACTCTAGGGCTTGTGACAGGTACTCAGATGGGCTGTGACAGGTACTCTGATGCTGGTGATAGGTACTCTAATGCTGGTGACAGGTACACTGGGGCTGTGACAGGTACTCTAATTCTGGGGACAGGTACTCTAGGGCTGATGGCAGGTACTTTGATGCTGGTGATGGGTACTCTGATGCTGGTGACAGGTACTCAGATGGGCTGACAGATAGTCTAAAGCTGGTGATAGGTACTCTGAGGCTGGTGACAGGTACTCAGATGGGCTGTGACAGGTAATCTGATGCTGGTTACAGGTACTCTGGGGCTGGTGACAAGTTTTCAGATGGGCTGTGACAGGTACTCTGATGCTGGTGACAGGTACTCTGATGTTGGTGACAGGTACTCTGGGGTTGGCGACAGGTACTCTGATATTGGTGACAGGTACTCTGAGGCTGGTGACAGGTACTCTGGGGCTGGTGAGAGTAACTCTGATGCTGGTAACAGGTACTCTGATGCTGGTGACAGGTACTCAGATGGACTGTGACAGGTAATCTGATGCTGGTGACAGGTACTCTGATGCTGGTGACAGGTACTCAGATGGGCAGGGACTGGTACTCTGATGGACTGTGACAGGTACTCTGGGGCTGGTGACAGGTACTTTGATGCTAGTAACAGGTACTCTGATGCTGGTGACAGGTACTCTGGGGTTGGCGACAGGTACTCTGATATTGGTGACAGGTACTCTGATGCTGATGACAGGTACTCTGGGGCTGGTGACAGGTACTCTGATGCTGGTGACAGGTACTTTGATACTGGTGACAGGTACTCTGGGGCTGGTGAGTGTAACTCTGATGCTGGTAACAGGTACTTTGGGGTTGGCGACAGGTACTCTGGTATTGGTGACAGGTACTCTGATGCTGGTGACAGGTACTCTGGGGCTGGTGACAGGTACTCTGTTGCTGGTGACAGGTACTTTGATGCTAGTAACAGGTACTCTGATGCTGGTGACAGGTACTCTGGGGTTGGTGACAGGTACTCTGATATTGGTGACAGGTACTCTGATGCTGGTGACAGGTACTCTGGGTCTGGTGACAGGTACTTAGATGGGCTGTGTATTGCGATACCACATGTGTGAGACTTTTACACAGCCTGGCCACATAGAGAGGCCCAACATGCACGGAGCACCATCAGACGTTCTAGGAGCATAAATTACACATTTAGTTTCCTGACAACCTATCACACTTTTGAAGGTCCTGGAGCACCAGGACAATGGAAACACCCATAAAATGACCCCATTTTGAAAAGAAAACACCCCAACGTATGTTCCATGAGGCATGGGCTGGTGACAGGTCCTTGGGTACTCTGATGAGCTGGTGACAGGTACTAATGTACTCTGATGGGCTAGTGACAGGTACTCTGATGGGCTGATGACAGGTACTCTGGGGCTGGTGACAGGTACTCTGATGGGCTGGTGACAGGTACTCTGATGTTGGTGACAGGTACTCTGGGGCTGGTGACAGGTACTCTGGGAATGGGGATAGGTACTCTGATACTGGTGATGGGGGGAGATAGGGCACATGTACATTTTTCTTCCAGGTCTCCTCCTCACATATTGAGGAGGAGAACCCGTAAATGGCACTGCAGCCATTTGTTGACATTTGTGACATTTGTGATTGACTGAGATTGGACACAGCCGGTCACGTAGTAAAGAGCCAATTTCATTACCCTGATCAGGAATAGGCTGTATCCAAAGGACATGACACATGTGACTTACTGTGATTGGACACAGCTGGTCACGTGGTAAAGAGCCATTTTTATTGCCTCTTTACCCTCATTGGGGATAGGCTGTATCCCAAGGGACATGCCCGATCCTGATCTCCGTACTGCGGGCCTATGGGGGCCCACAGGAGTGGTGAGAAACGGAGGACAACATATGACACCTGCCCGGAGGGACAGAGTTTTCCTGCCAGCGTCATTTGACTATAGCCCGGTGTGGAAGTGGTTAAAGTGGTTGTAAGCCCTCACAGTAAAGTGAACAGCCTCAGATGATACACAGAGCTAAAACAAATCCTCCTACATAAAGTTTAGATAAAGTCTGGTGTCTCTTTCACAGATTTTGGATAGAAGTAACAGGTGTGGAAAAATTGGGCTTTGGGTGTTGGTGGTGCCTTCACCCCGTAAGCTTCTAGAGGTACTCCTGATTTAAGGCAAGAATTGGCCTTGCTGTAAAAAAAAATGAAATTTGATGTCCCTTTCACACAGTTACAGAAAAATTGGTCTTTGGGTGTTGGGGGAGCCTTCACCCCATAACCTCTAGGGGTATTCTTGATGAAAGCAAGATTTGGCCTTGCTGTAAAAAATTGAAATTTGATGGCCCTGTCAAACAGTTGTGGAAAAATTGGTCTTTGGGTGTTGGTGGTGCCTTTCCCCCTAACCTTCTTGAAGTACTCTTGATGAAAGCAAGAATTGGCCTTGCTATAAAAAAAAATAAATTTGATGTCCCTTTCACACAGTTGATGAAAATGAGGTTTTTGGGTGTTGGTGGTGTCTTCACCCCATAACCTTCTAAGGGTACTCTTGATGAAAGCAAGAATTGGCTTTGCTGTAAAAAAATACATTTGATGCCCCTGTCAAACAGTTGCAGAAAATATTGGGCTTTGGGTGTTGGTGGTGCCTTCACACCGTAACCCTATAGAGGTGCTCTTGATGAAAGCAAATTTGATGCACTTTTCAAACAGGTGCAGAAAAATTGGTCCTTCCGTGTTAATTGTGCCCATGAAATCTATATCAAAAAATTACTTCAATATAAAAGCAACATCCACAAAGATAGACAGACTAGACAGTCTTGCAGAAATTCAAGATCCCAATAACACTTAATCAGTGAGTGACATGGGCATCAGGGGCTTGATACATTGCGAAAGTTCGGAATTGAATAATGAACCCCATTGCAGTTTATGGGACCCGAACTGGAAAAATCAAAAGTGGCCATTTTGAAAGCTTATATGCAAGTAATTGGGCATACAATGGGGCCCCAGGTACTTGCCTGGAGGACATGTATCAATGAAAAAAAGTTTGTAAAACATTTTTTAAATGAGCAGTGATCTATTGATGCTTAAAGTGAAAGCATAAAAATGAAAAAATTCCTTTCAATAGAGTGCCCGGGGGTCCCCATAGTCTACCTGTAAAGTATCACATCTGTACTACAGCAATAATTGCATTTATAAAGCCAAAAAAATTACCTTGCAAGCTTTCTTTATTTTGTAAACAATGGCTTGGGGAGCCAGTCTGTATGATGAAGCCACAATGTAGTGCACTGGGAACAAGATTAGAGATTTTTTGGATAAATTCTGGTGTCTCTTCCACAGACTTTTGATAGAAGTAACGGGTGCTGAAAAATTGATCTTTGGGTGTCAGCCTTCACACCGTAACCCTACAGAGGTACTTTTGATGAAAGCAAGAATTGGCCTTGCTGTCAAAAACTGCAAGAATATGCTCCTATCAAACAGGTGCATTAAATTGGTCTTTGGGTGGCTGTGGCACCTTCACACCGTAACCCTATAGAGATACCCTTATTGAAAGCAACAATTGGCCTTGCTTTCAAAAATTGAAATGAAATGCACCTGTTAAACAGGTGTGGAAAAATTGGTCTTTGGGTGTTGGTGGCGCCTTCACACTGTAACCCTATAGAGGTACTCTTGATGAAATTAAGAATTGGCCTTGCTGTCAAAAATTGCAATGATAGGCACCTGTCAAACAGGTGCATTAAAATTGGTCTTTGGGTGTCGGTGGCACCTTCACACCATAACCCTATAGAGGTACTCTTGATGGAAGCAAGAATTGTCTTGCTGTCAAAAATTGAAATGATATGCACCTGTCAAACACGTGCGGAAAAAATGTTCTTTGAGTAACAATTGTGTTCATGAAACCTACACCAAAAAAATTATTTCAGATGAAATCAACACCCACAACGCTAGGCAGCCTAGAAGTCCTGCAGAGATTCCACATCCCAAAAATGCTTAATCAGTGACATCAGCATCAGGGGCTTCATAGTTGCTGGTAATCCAGGACTGATTCATTTTGATAAATGTCAGATGGTCCACGGAGTCTGTTACTTCTATTATCAGTAACAATACCTCCAGAAGCAATGAATGCCTGTTCAGAAAGCATGCTGGATGCAGGGCAGCCCAGCAATTGCATACTGGGCAAGTTGTGGCCAGTGGTATATTCTCATAACCCAGTAAGCCAGTGGATCGTCGACTGGAAAGCTCTCCATCTTTTTTTTGCCCCTAGATAATCATCCACCATGTGATGCAGACGCTGCTGATGAGACGTGGAAGCCAACGTCCCTGTGTGACGAGGACTAAAAAAATTGTGACATGCATCACTTAGGCTGCCGCCTTTTCCACCACTCCTCTCTTGAGCAACAGAAGCCTCAAAATTACATTTTCCACCACACTGTAACCCCCCAGAGTCTGGAAAAGAGTTAGATAAAGGGAAAACACAGGTGCCTTCTAAGTGCAGCTGTTTATAAACATTTATCATTTAAAAGAAACTACTCACAAAGTTAGTAGTATGTCAGGCATGTCGGTCACAGAGGACTGCAGAAAAAAGGTTCCCTTCAGCTAGTTCCAAGGAAACCTTGCAGCTGGCGCTGTCATCTGGCAGTGGGAGTGGGCTGGCTCGTGCTGGTGGATAGCCATAGCCTACACGCCAGTCCAATGTCAGCATCATCTCTGGGAGATGAAGTCATCCTCCTCTCGCCAAAGTGTGAACCGAACCCACAACATGGAAATCCACCAGTGCGAGCCAGCCCACTCCCACCTCCAGATGACAGCGCCAGCTGCAAGCTTTCCATGGAATTAGCTGAAGGGGATGTTTTTTCTGTGGTCCTCTGTGACTGGCATGCCTGATATACTACTAAATTTGTGATTAGTTTCTTTTAAACAATCCAATAAATCTTTACAAACAGCTGCGCTTAGAAGGCGCCTGTGTTTTCCCTTTATCTTCTCTGCAGAGCTTTTCTTTATTATGGACTTTTAATATAGAGCCTCATTGATACTTATTGTTCACTTTTTATACTAAGGTTCATATCCCTTGAACCTCACCCCCTCTCTCCCAATCATTCTCCCAGCCGCTTACACTAGATAAGTCTCCACATTGCACCAATAACCAAACACTTTTGGGAAAATTGGAATAGCATTAGATAAACTGCTATTTAAGGTGTCCTTAAGAGATTTCATCTTCTGTACTCTCTGTGGGGACGGGATGAGCTCTGAGACTTTCCCTTTGTAACAGTGGTCAAAGAGGGTTGCCAACCAATAGTGATCCTTCTCCTTTATGCCACGTATTCTTGGGTCCTTTCGCAGGCTTTGAAGCTTGAGGGTGCCCATGCACCACAAATTTGCGGAGGCATGAGACTCAGACTCCTCTGGGTCACTGAGGATTACAGTATCTGGAACTGCCTCCTCCTAGCCATGTACTATTCTCAAGGGTCCTGGGGATGGCAAACCATCTCTTACTGTTGGACGTATGTCTTCCTCTGCTTCAATGCCTACAAAACTGCCAGAATCCTCCTCCTCCTCCCCCATCTCCTCTTGTGTATTCTGTGGCATAGGAACAATGGTGTCTGCATAAAGTGGGCCTTGAGAGGAAAGGAAGTCCTTCTCCTCCTCCCGCTGCTCTGCCTTGAGAGCCCTGTCCATAATGTCATGCAGAGTCTTCTCCAACAGGAACACGACAGGGATTGTGACACTGATGCATGTATTGTCACGGCTCACCATCCTTGTGGCCTCCTCAAATAGTGACAGTACAGTGCATGCATCCTTTACGAGCAGCCATTGGCGTAGGGATAAAAAGCCAAGCCAGCCTGTGCCTGTCATTGTGCCATACTCACACAGGTACTCATTTACAGACCTCTGCTGCATGTGCAGCTGCTGCAGCATTGCCAAAGTCGAGTTCCACCTGGTGGGCATGTCACAAATCAGGTGGTTTACTGGCAGGGGGAATTCCCACTGAATTTCAGCCAACAGAACACTGGCTGTGTATGGCTACAGACTCTTCTGGCCTGCTTTAGCAGATCTTCCAACCCTGGGTACCTATTTAGGAAACGCTGCACCACCAACTTGAGGACATGTGTCAGGCATGGCACATGTGTCAACTTTCCCTGTCTAAGGGTGGACAGGAGGTTTGTGCCATTATCGTAGACCACCATTTCTGGCTCCAGCTGGCATGGCGTGAACCACCTCTGGGCCTGCCCCTGCAGAGCTACAAGAATCTCTGCTCTGGTATGGTTCCTGTCCCCTAGACACACCAGCTGAAGCACTGCATGGCACCTTTTAGCTTGACTCATTGAATAGCCCCTTGAACTTATAGGGGGTACTTGTGGTTCACAGGACAATTCAGCAGAGAAGGGCATGGTGGAGGAGGAGGAGGAGGAGGGGGTCAAGCTGACAAATCTCGCATCATCGCCACTAGCTGTAAGGAGATGTGGGGGCACAACAAGCTGCAGCACTGAGCCCTGTCCTGCATGCTTTCAAGTTGCAAGCAAAGTTACCCAGTGTGCTATTAGTGAAATACATCATCCTAAACCATGCTTGCGGGACCACGTGTTAGCAGTAACATGGACTTTGCAGCTTACTGTCTTGCCCAATGATGCCACAACATAGCCTTCCACGTGATGGTACAGAGCTGGAATAGCCTTACATGAAAAGAAATAGCGACTGGGAATCTGCCATTGTGGTACAGCACATTCTGCAAACTCATGGAAGGGGCAGAATCCACCAGACGGAAAGGCAGAAGTTGTAGAGCCAGCAGCTTTGACAAGCTTGCATTTAGACGCTGGGCATGTGGGTGGCAATGACTGTATTTTTTTTGCTGCAGCATATGGGGCAGAGAAATTTGCCTGCTATAGTCTACAGCTGGTGGTGTGATACTGTCAGATGTGCTGCAAAGACCTGGGACACCCTGCGCTATACTATCATCCCTGTCAGTGGAGGCTGCTGAGAGGTAATGAGATATAGCAGGGGCAGACTTAGGTAAGTATGGAGGAGCCAAATTGTGTCACTTTTATGTGGCTTTCAGGTGCTCTTGCTAACGCACTGTGGTTGGAGGTTAAATGCCTTGTCAAGAAGGTGGTACCCAAATGGTTGGTGTTTTTGCAATGCTTGATGTGCCTGAGACAAAGTTTGCAAATTGCAACAGTGTGATCTACTGCACATGTGCTAAGAAAGGCCCAGAGAACCGAGCTTTGGGAAGTGGGACGGGAGATAGCAGCACCACAATGTGATGGAATAGGGTGGCTTTTCTCTACTCTTCTCTGATGGGTGCCTCTTTGGGGTTGTGTCTCACCCTCACTTTCCTCCTCTGCTCTATCCGGCACCCAAGTCACATCAGTGACCCCATCATCATCTCCTCCATTCTCATTACCACTGGAGACAACTTGGCAATACATTGTGGCTGGGAGAACATGACTGCCAATTTGTGTACCAGTGTTCTCCCCTCTCTGTAGGCTTCAATTAACTCAGCTGACTCCTCCATGCCTGATGCTGGGGCTATGGCAGGAATAGCTGTGGACAAGGAGGCAGGTTTAGCCACTCTGGCAGCTGCAGTGGACTGCATACTAATCTCTGCTTGGTTGATGGAGGAGCACGGGCAACATCACTAAACACAGGGAATGATGCCCTGCCTGAGTACTGACCACATCCACCTTTGCCTGTGGACACATATGTTGCGTCCTCCTCACAGTGCCATGGGAATGTCTGCCTCTCCTTGTTGTCTTCCCAGACATGATGGGGTGGTGCTTATTAACAAAATGTAATAAAGATATGGAAATGTGTATGTGGATGAATTTTAATCAATGTAAAGTGGTGTTTGGTGCACTCTAACTTGAGTACTCAGTACACAAACACACTCCACTAATACACTTTAATATACTACAGTAAAACTGCACTGACGCACTGCAATATAGTGCGTCAAACATGCAGTAATGCACAGAAATATACTGCATTAAAGGGAACATAACACACTGAAATATACTGCGTTAAACTTGCAGTAATGCAGTGAAATATACCGCGTTAAACGTGCACTAGCGCACAGAAATATACTGTGTTAAACGGCACGTAACACACAGAAATATACTGCGTTAAACTGTGCTAACGCACAGAAATATACTGCCTTAAATGGCACATAATGCACAGAAATATACTGCGTTAAATGGCACATAATGCACTGAAATATACGGCGTTAAACTTGCAGTAACGTACCAAAATATATTGCGTTAAATGTGCACCAACACACAGAAATAGAATGCGTTAAACGTGCACTAACGCACAGAAATATGCTGCGTTAAACGGCACGTAACACACAGTTATACTGTGTTAAACGTGCATTAATGCACAGAAATGTACTGCGTTAAACAGCACAAATGCACAGAAATATACGGTGGTAAACGTGCACTAACGCACAGAAATATATTGCATTAAACTGCTCGTAACAAGCAGAAATATTCTGTGTTAAACATGACTAACGCACAGAAATGTACTGTGTTAAATGGCACGAACGCACAGAAATATACTGCGCTTAAAGGCACATAACGCACAGAAATATATTGCATTAAATGGCACCTAACGCACAGAAATATACTGTGTCAAACGGCACGTAACACACAGAAATATACTGCATCAAACATGCACTAATGCACATAAATACACTGCGTTAAACTGCACGTAACGCACAAAAATATACTGCATTAAAAGTGCATTAACACACAGAAATATACTGCGTTAAATGGCACATAAAACACACAGAAAAATACTGCGTTAAATGGCATGTAATGTACTGAAATATACTGCGTTAAGCGTCATGTAACGCACAGAAATATACTGCTTTAAAGTGGTTGTATCCCCCAAATGTAATTTTTACCTACAGGTAAGCCTATATTAAGTGGCGCATGCGCTCTGAAGATCTGGCGGATGCTGCCAGGAAAATCACAGCTCCCTGCCAGAACAAAGAACTCACAGCATGGACCCGGAAGAAACATTATGGACATCATGCTGGCTCCCTCATTGCTGACCGAGTCGGGCTGAGGGGGCCACATTCTAAGGTAAGTATCTCATAATGTGCTAGTATGTGATGCATTTTGCGCGTATACTACCGCTTTAAACAGCACATAACGCACTGAACTATACCTCCCCTGACAAAGTAAATTGACACTAATGTAAAAATGAATGGTCACTACACTCACACTGACTGAACTATCACTACAGTTAAAGTTATTGCCAGATTATAAGTCAAAGCTCATTTAGCTAGTATAGCATCTTGAAAGAGTAACTCCACTATTGTTAAGAGAAAAACATTCCCCTCTATATGATCTATATGGCAGGGATTTTAACAAACTTTGTTGCAGATTCCTACCTTTTGTTATTGTGAAGAAATAGGTGTTTGCTTGTCTGTGTCCATGTGCATAGTGAATCTGTATGGGATTGACTTTTTAAATACCAATCAGCTGCTGTACTTGCAGGGCTTTAATGAGGAAAGTGGCTGGGCCCGCATCCCTTTAGATGTGATTTCCCTTTGAGAGTATCACACCACAGATTTTCTTAACAAGCTCAACAATATACAACAATTACCAACTAATACACTTCTAGTCACTATGGATGTAGAATCTCTGTACAGTAACATCCCTCACAAGGATGGATTGGCTGCATGTCACAGATTCTTATCATCCTCACCAAACCACAAATACACTGCTGAGGATGTTACACAGCTCATTGAATTCA
Organism: Glandirana rugosa; assembly: GCA_018402905.1. Taxonomy (NCBI): domain Eukaryota; kingdom Metazoa; phylum Chordata; class Amphibia; order Anura; family Ranidae; genus Glandirana; species Glandirana rugosa. The sequence goes on along the minus strand of BLSH010291023.1, from coordinate 61,607 downwards.
TCCTCACACACAACTACTTCACTTTCAACAATGACATCTATCTCCAGTGTATGGGAACTGCTATGGGAAGTAAAATGGCACCCCAATATGCAAATTTATTTATGGCTGACCTGGAGGAAAAATTCCTGAACAGCATACAACATAAGCCATACAGATATTATCGTTATATTGATGATATCTTTATGATATGGACAGAAGGTGAAGAAATTTAAAAAAAGTTTGGCTCATTGATCAACACCTTTCACCCATCTATCAAGCTAAAAATGGATTATTCAAACACACATGTCAACTTTCTAGACACTACAGTATACATCAGGGGTGACAAGCTTCACACTTGGATATACAGAAAACCGACTGACCGATGCAGCTATCTCCATAGTTCCAGTTTTCACCCCCAACACACTAAACGGGCCATCATACACAGCCAGGCCATCAGATACCACTGAATATGTTCAGACCCAGAGGACAGAGATAAACATCTCAGGACACTGGCAGACTCCTTCCATAAGAAAGGATACAAACACAAAAGCATAAACAGCAGCATAAACACAGCCTTGAAAACCCGAAGAGAAAATCTACTCCAATACAAAGAGAAAAAAACAAATAACCGTGTCCCTCTTGTCACTACATACAACCCAGCACTAGAAGGGATAAAAAAGATAATCAAAGATTTACAACCCATTATAACAGAAGAGGATACTCTGAAAGAAATATTCCAACAACCCCCAATATTGGCTATTGGCTTTCAGGCAACCACCCAATCTCAGACAAAAACTAATCAGCAGGAAACTTCACTCTGATTATGAAGTCACTAATAATGGAAGCAAACCCTGCAATAAAAAATGTTGCAAACTGTGCAACCAGATCAATCCATCCAAGAGTGTCACACATACAAATGGGACCTTAATATTATGGGATCATACAGCTGTACCTCTAGTAATGTGGTATATCTGATTCAATGCAGTCGGTGCAACAAAGGATCTTATGTTGGGGAAACAGGACAGAAATTGCAAACAAGGATGAATTTACACAGAGATACCATCAAGAATCATAAAGAAAATGATTCCTGCACACCGGTGGGACATCATTTTTCACAACCGGACCACACTATTGAAAACCTCAATGTTTTAGTTCTTAAAGAGGATTTCAGAACCATGCAGGAAAGGAAAATGTTTGAACTAAGAATGATTCTTCTTTTTAACACAAAAAAATGGCTTAAACTTGGATATAGGTTTTCTTACTAATTATTCTAAAGTTTTACGACCCCCTCTGTGACTGTCAACCCCCCCCCTCCCCAGTCCATAACTCTGCCTGTCTTATCTCACTATCTCTGCAGCTAGTTTCATTACCATGGCCTTATACATTGATGTGTATTTGTTTTTCCTTTCCCTTAGAGTTTTTTTTCTCTTTTTTTAACATTTGGCTAAAACTGTTTTTATTCAGTACTGCTTGGACCTTGAAGAAGGGGAGATACCACGAAAGCTTGTCCTGAAAAATTTTATGTTAGTGCAAATAAAAAAAGTATCACGGACAGTACTCAATTTTCTCTGGAGTATCTCACCAAATACTACATTTTTGTTGTAGGGGATGACTAAATTCTCACTTGTATCTTAGTGTCGACTTCTGTGAAAATCATTAAGCCAACCACACAATCAAGAAATTACATTTCTGGGGGGCATTCTGTACACCACCTGCGTACAGAATGCCTCCAGGTCGCCATATTGCATTGCATTTTACAGAAAATGACAACGCTGCAAACTGAAAAGGAAAGGTCATTTTTAATAAAATGTAATTACAATATGACTTGTGTAGCAATTGTATATGCTAGATTCTTTTTTTTTTTTTTGCAATTTCTTTCCAGGAAAGTGGAATTACCCTTTAAACCTGTCTGATTGCCTGTTCATTAATGTATGCATTGTTTAACTGCATTGTTTTAACACAATCATATAGGTTACACCAGTTGCTTGACCTACTTTCTGTGTACTGTCATAGAGTGGTAAGCCTAGAACAGAGGGCTGACCGAAAAAAACTGACAGTTCATGAGGAGCCACTGTATTAAGTATGCAATGTTAGTACAGCAATCTCACCCCCTGAGTTATTGTCTTCTGACAGGGGGAATGCCCCCTGCCAGAGCACACTGATCGGATGTCGATCAGCAGACCTTTTTTGATCATGCCCCTTCAACAAAGCCAGGTGATCCAGTAAATTCAGGGTCGGTAATATGCCTCTGCGATGTGGTGCAATGCCCGTTGGCACAGACAAGTAATATACCCAACTTATAAAAACAATGTGTAAACAAATGTGTAGCAACAAAAAAATATTGAATCAAAACAAAACAGTGTAAAGTGAAAAGCAAGTCCAAATACATAAATAAAGTCCTCCAAGAAATGCACAAAATCCAGTGAAAGGATGAAACTTTAGTAGAAATGTCCGGTGCAGCAAAAAGAAACATCAATAACACCTCTTGGAGTGAAAATAGGTGATCCAACAAAGTGCTCCGAGGTCAGCCACCATGCCCCAGTGAAATGAACACTCACCAGAAATGATGGTTGCCATTACAGCAGCATACACGCATTGGATATGTGTCTATCATCCAGTGAGGAAAAACCCGATAGGTTCTTCCAGCGACACTACTCATCAGATTATGGCTATGATAAATGAAGCTCACCAGGAGCCGAAAGTGATCCTTGTAGTGTAGCAACTGGCACATCTGTGGTACCACAGACGTGCCAGTTACTACACTATGAGGATAATTTCTTGATCCAAATCCTAGTGACAAACACGTCTCTGTCCTATTGTTATCTCACGTGCACAGTGCCAGATAGCTAGGTCTGTGCTACTCTATGAATGCAGTAGTCACCTCCTTGTATAGTAATAGTTGAACATGTTTATTGCAATAGAGTTTATATGCAGGTCCTGTTTCAGTTATATACAGCTCCTGTTTTTGTAGTTAACCCTGTCCCTTCTGGTCTAAGATTCTATAGCTAGTTTTAGCTTAGGGCTCAATAACCATTGTAGCCAGATGCTGGGTTGCAACAATATGGAGAATGAGACATTACCTTTCATTCTGCTCTCCCTCTACTGAGATACTGCTGTTATGCTGCACCATTCTCCACTGGCCAGCAGGATGAAAGCCAAGCAAGCCCATAACCTTATATGCAGAATGCTGGGAATCCTGGTAGTTGTGGTTTGAGACAGCAGCCATAGAATGAGATGAATAGACTCCTTGCACTACAGATCCCAATAGGCACTGTGGAGAGTTGATTTTTATTAAACTGTCCAGCAAAGTTATTCCTCTTGGAACTGAGGGAGTTGGAAAGGGAGCACCTCTGTCTGGATATCTGGATATTTCCCCTGCCAGCAGGAGGCCATGCCAGCTGGGATCCGTGCTTGAGACTGGGATTGAGGACACGCAGGGGCAGCACAGCACCACCCTAATCACGGCACCTGTTCTGGGAGAGAGGCCGAGGGAGCCCCCCTTCTACAGCGAGAGGTCATCGCAGCTCCCCTGGGACTGGTGAAAGGGGTATTTTCCCATTGCTGATACTGCTAGTAGGCACTGAGCCACTGAGAGCAGGGCACCAAGTTTACCTAATCCATACTGCACCCATACTGCATTCTACACCACACCTATTCAAAACTTAGAGTGCACCTATACCAACCCATACCACATTATATCGAACCTTTACTGCATTTGAACCTCATCTACCTTGCACCTGTGATGGGGCTATACTGTACCTATACTGCATGCAGGTTAACTGGGACCATCGTTAAGTGCACAAACGTTCTTAAAGGGCTCCAATGCTAGTCAGCAAAAGAACATCTTAAATGAATGCTCCTCCTGTAATAATTATTCTGCAAGCCCTCTTTGTTCCCCTGCTCCCTCTGCTACCATCCTCCATTTCTTTTGGACAGTGCATACCCAGTTGGTTTAGGACTAGATTAACCACCATAAATGTGCTTTGGCAGTATAGTTCCTATACTTAGTAGAATGCTCATTGCTGCATTTGAGGTGGCTTTGCTAGTGTTTATGCTAATCTGAATGCCAAATTTCATCTTATGCCTACTCTCTACTTTTAATCACTCTGTATGCTAAATTTTGCAATTACCGTTGTAAATCCATTTAATACTTGCTTAGTTACCAATCATATTGGGTGACAATATATTAAGTTTGGCTTTAATACATGGTTTGTTGCCTGTTTTCTTTGATATAGGACTACTACTGGATACCAAGTATTACTTTCAGTAAATTCCTGTGATATTGTATGTTTGTACACTTAACCTGGTGTGTCAGAGGGGCTGAGATTTATAAGAAGGTTGATGCAAAGAATCGAGGATCCATCCTATCCAGCAGCTCCTACAAGGGTAGTGCAATACCAGCATCCGATAAGTTAGGCATCCAGAAGCCACATCTGGTAGGGCAAAGTCCAGTGGCATGTCAGATTAGAAACTATTAGAGTAGGGTTAAATTGCAGAGTAGATAGGCTGTCTCTGAGTTCCAGTGCCACACCATGGTTTCTGCTGGTGCGAAGCTGCATTACAGGCTGTTGGACAACAGTTGGAGGATCTCCCCATCACTGCTGATCTTGTCTTCAGGTCTCCACAAAAAAGATTGATGCCGCACCATGATCATCCTTATCAGGGCCAGGGATAGGCACGGACCATGACTGTGACGGACATTTTCCAAATGACACACCTCTGTGAAGGACACCAAGGTACATTTCAAATTAAAACCTTCAAAAAACTCCATCATCTCCGTCAGAGGGAGGAATAGTGCTCCATCATTTGTGTCAGTAGGAGGAATAGTGCCCCATCATTGGTGTCAGTGGGAGGAATAGTGCCCCATCATTGGTTTCAGTAGGAGGAATAGTGCCCCATCATTGGTGTCAGTGAGAGGAATAGTGTCCCATCATTGGTGTCAGTGGGAGGAATAGTGCCCCATCATTGGTGTCAGTGGGAGGAATAGTGTCTCATCATTGGTATCAGTGGGAGGAATAGTGCCCCATCATTGGTATCAATGGGAGGAATAGTGTCCCATCGTTGGTATCAGTGGGAGGAATAGTGCCCCATCATTGGTGTCAGTGGGAGGAATAGTGCCCCATCATTGGTATCAGTGGGAGGAATAGTGCCCCATCATTGGTGTCAGTGGGAAGAATAGTGTCCCATGGTCGCATAGCATAGCAGGGTGCTGCTGGCCTGTACTGGTGATTGCAGAGTGCAGATATGCATTATATTTGCATTCTGCAAATCATCAGGAGAGACCAGGGCCTAGTTAAACTGGGGATGAACTCATTCAGGAAACCATGAGCTGCTGGCCTGCTGTATCACAAGTGCAGAGTTGCAGGAGCTGCAGGTCTGTTTAATGTAGTGCCAAGCAAAGCAAATGCTTCCCTGCAACTCTGCACTAGTGATACAGCAAGCCAGCAGCTCATGGTTCCCTGAATGAGTTCTGAATCATCCAGTTCTAGCAATGCCTGTACTGATGATGGTGAATCGATCATTGCAGTGCAGAATTGTTCTGGAGATAGGCCCCATCCCAGTGAATCCCAGGCAGGCCAGACCACCACTCGTCCCTCCCTCTGTCCCACTGCTTAGGTGCTACAAAACTTATTATAAAAATCAATCCACTGACCGGACCACACAGACAGTCAGTTTCACTGTCACCAGCAGTATCCCCACATCGGTCCGGTCCTCCTGTACTTCTCCCGCTGCTGCTGCTGCGATTCACTCCCGCGCTCAGCACGCTGCCTCCACACACAGTGAGGTGACGTCTCCTCTGCCAGGGCGGCCCCTCCCCCCCAGAATGAAATCACTCCTCCGTGCAGGACCAGGAGACTCAGGAGGAGGACTAGTGGGAGGTGCCGCTCGCCCCGGCCACACCTTCACACAGTTTAAGTAACATTATACTGAAAAAGAGAGATAAAATTTTAAAAAAAAGTCGGAGGTGGCCGCGGACACCTCAAGCAGTGCTGGAGGACACTGGTGTCCGGGAGTGGACACCTTGCCGATCCCTGATCAGGACTCCTATTGGGCTGTTTGCTGATAATACCTGTTTGTACTTTGAATGAATGTACTATTAATCTTTTTTTTATATAAAGGTTATATTATTTCCATACTGGTGTGCACCTCTTTACTTATGGTTGATGGTATATGTGGGTTGCAGTAGTTAATTTGCTCCTAATTACTTTGATTAGATTACTGGTTACATTCTACTCTCCAGTCACATCACAGAACAGTATATAAGGTGAATTTCAAAGTGGCTAGTAGGTCCCATATTCAACTAACTGGATCATCCCCCAGTGGTGCCCGCTGAACCTGTCTAATATACAGTGCCCCCAGGTGAGCCCACAGCGATGTCCAGGCCATAGAGATGGTGGGTCAGTCTCTCTAGAGTATGTAACCCACTGGCTGTGATTAACTTCTGGGTCCCAGTGGATGCACAGTGTGAACATGGGGATTTAGCTTCTCTTCCCCTCATACCCTTCTTAATATCCTTGTTGTTGGAAGGACTGGACAGTTAGAAAGAGAGTATGCAACTGGATCATATAGTGCTGGATTTGGTGAGAGATGGTAATGAGAGCAACAATAAGCAGGCAGAAGTACTATTATGACATCTTGTGTATGTTGCGTTTTCCCAATTTGAGTTGAACCTAATATCTTGGGTAAGCCCAGTGAAATATAACCACTTAAAGATTGTATAACAGTGACGCCCTAATGGGAAAGGGGGCTAGGAAGAAAAAAACACAATGCACACACTGTCTATTAAGTAGGGGTCACCCTTGAACTTCACTGGACAATTTAAAATGTACTTATTCTATGTTGTCATGTCACAGAAGTACATAATGTATTAGTATACAGATAGCTAATGGGTATTGTATGGGGACATATAGCTTATGGGCGTTGGATGGGTACAATTATGAAATTGAGGTACAAACATCTTGCATTTTGTGAGCAACTTTTTATATGTTTTAATGTGATATTAATAAAAAAATTATATGTTTTATAACAATTTAATCATTCTTGCACTGGTACCTTAAAAGTCGACTATTTCTCCTAGCTTATTGTCTTAAAAATGGATCCTTTTATTCTAAAACGTATGCGCTTACATTGATTAGAAACAAAATAGAGCAATAGTTACTCATAGGCTGTGATGTCCCTGTTTCATAATCCGATCCGCCAAGCGGTGGGCATGCAGCATCCTCTCAAGTTGCTGTATAGTTATTCCCTTAACGTTTTGTCATTACAGACTTGTTCACAAGGGATAGCTATACGGCACAGCAACTCATGTTAAATACAATTCACATCACGTGGCTGAGAAGTAAGTTGCTAGTGCAATATTCATAGTGTAATATTGCACTATGGGAGTTCTATGCTTTGTCTCCCTATCTGAGTGGTAACCTGCCTGCGATAATAAACGGCTGAGGTCTAGATAAAGAGCACGGCTTGACATGCTGTTTGAAAGGTTATTTCTTGTAAGCTCTATTCCTATAGGTGACACTGACCACTGAGTATATTGGAGCACTGGTGGCAGAAATATATGATTTCTTCTAGAGTCTTCTGAGCGAAGCACCTTATATTGCATATGTTCATTTTATTGGATTTCACCGGACTATGATGGAAACTTCTTTTTGAGCTTATGAACCTTATCTTTTAATGGACTGTTATTCTTTTATGCACTGCTTGATTATTATTATTATTTTTTTTAAGAAACAATCCCTCGGGGGGACCTAGTGTCATAGGACACAGGTCCACAAGGGGAGAAAAAACACTGTACAAATACAGATAGGTGGAGGCCCACAACATACAAATTGTCCTATATTAATGCAGGTCCCCCTGAGGGATTGTTCCTTGTATGTCTTGTTTTTATGTTTCAATAATATTTATTGGATTTTAACAAAGATATACAGGTAAGAAGGTATATTGCGCCATATAGCTTCGGAACATTAGAACTTGCAGCAAGAAATTGTGATTATACATACTATGCGTGTGTTAGTTGGGCTTGAGTTCGGTTTAATTTCTAGAGAACTCGAGAGCTGTAAGGGGGACTTGCTAAGCTCTGCCCCAGACACCCCTTTCGGGATCAAAGCTGTGCCTTGGGGTAGGCCACAGGCCCACCAAGCAGTATTAGAGGTAAGTTTAATCTAGCACAGAAAATAGATAGGGAAGAGAGAAGGAAAGGAAAGGTTAGTTTCCCATATGGCACCTCCTTAGGGGCTGTCATGAGGAGCAGTTTTTTATTATCTTATATCTAATTTGTGTTGATGATAAGAGTAAATGGTTGTTTATGGGCACTTTGCATCTCTGGGGTCTGAGAGCCAGAATTGCCAATGCTTGTGGAATTTTCCTAGTGACATGTGTGCTTTGACATATAAGAATTCCATGGTTAAATGATTGTTTAGAATTGCAATGGTGTTTTGTAATGTGGGAGCAGTGATTTGCTTCCAAACTCTAGTGATAGAAAGGTGGGCCGCGATTAATATATGCGTAATTATGGGTTGGAATTTTGGGTGCCAATTCATGAGTTCGAGCCCGAGGAGAGCCATATGGGGGGTTAATTTGGAGAATTTCCCGGTAACGTCTCCGATGAGGGTGGCAACAACTGTCCAGAAGGGGGTAATGGATGGGCATTCCCACAGGATGTGTAAAGTATGTCCCTCAGCATTACAGTTCCTCCAGCATCTCTTAGATTGGGATGGATATATTTGGGCTAGTTTCACAGGTGTATAGTGCCAGCAGTAGAGTATTTTTAAGTGTGTTTCCCAGTGGGAGATGTTCCTAGAATATCTAAAAGGGGTGGATATAGCTTGGTGCCAAATGGAGATGGGGAGTTTCTTTTTCAGGGTGTCTTCCCAGAACAGTATAGCCGTTGACGTTTGTGTGGCTTTCGTTAGTAGGTTATATAGGAGTTAAATGCTTTGGATTTTTTTGTTGGTAGAATTGAGAAAGATTTCAATGTCTATAGTTGTGGTAATCTCTGATATCACGGGTGTTTAGAGGATATGTCTGATCCTTAGGTAGGCATAGAACTCTTTATTGGGGATTTCAAATATTTCCTTTAGTTGTTGAAAGGTAAAAAGTTGGTGTAGTTTGAACAGGTCACCAATTGACCATTTGCTTATTGAAGTCCATCTTTGTATAGGTAGATCCGGTGAGATTAGGGACAATGCAGACAATGGGAGATATTGTAGCATTTGCGTATGTATTCCTGAGAAGGTTTGCTTGACAGCCATGTAGCCAGCATTGCATTTATGGTTGGTAAGAATGAGCGAGGAGGTTGATATCCAACCCAGATCGCTGCTAAGATTTGTGGAGGGCTGTGAGGCAGCACCGAGGTCTCTATTTGGGTCCATCGTTGTGTCGATGAGGGGTTCCAGAGATATTTTGCTTGATCCAGCATATTTGCTTTATAGTACAATTTTACGTCTTGGACTCCAGGCCCAGAATGGGCTCTAGGAGTGTTCAAAAGGTATGCCTTGATCCGGGGCTTACGAGCCGCCCAGATAAATTTGTTGAGTGTGGTTTGGAGTTTTGCTATGTCTGATTGTAGCAAAGGTAGGGGCATTGTTCTAAAGAAATACAGGACATGAGGTAAAAGGAACATCTTGGAGAGGGCTATCCTTCCAGCCCATGATGCACATGTTTTGAGGAGGGATTTAGATATGTCTTGGAGTTTCTGCTGTAATACAGAAAGTTTGGTACGGAGGATCGTGTCAAGTGGGGAGGTCAGCTGGATGCCCAAATATGTTATAGATGAACTGGGTGACCAGGAGAAAGGGATATATTGGTGATAGTTGCTTTGAGGTGTGGTTGGATAGCTACTCCTAGCATGGAGGATTTTGTTTGGTTGAGTTTATACATGGAGACCCAACCAAATTGGTGGAGGAGATTGCAGAGGGCGGGTAGGGATTTTAACGGATCGGTAAGACATATCATTACATCGTCCGCATATAACCCAATTTTGTGTGAATCCTGACTGATTTCTAGGCCCAGGATGTGAAGGTGTGAACGTATGGCTTGGGCAAGTGGCTCAATGACAAGTGCAAAAATCAAAGGCGATAAGGGACAGCCTTGCCTTGTCCCATTGGTGATGGGGAAGGGGGCGGAGAGCATTCCTGAGGTTAGAACTCTGGCTTTGGGGGTGGAGTATAGCCCTAATATGGCTTTAAGGAAGGGGCCCTGGATACCACATTTTTGTAGGACCATATCTAAGTATAGCCAATTAACTCTGTCAAACGCCTTCTCTGTGTCTAATGAGATTAGCAGAGAAGGCGTTTGGTGATGTTCTGCCCAACTGATGATATCTATAAACCGGCGTGTAGCGTCAGACGTTTGCCTGTGTGGTATGAAGCCCACCTGGTCTGGATGGACCAAACTGGGCATAAGGGTGGCTAGGCGTGAGGCCATTAGTTTGGCGTCGATTTTTAGGTCTGTATTTAACAGTGATATGGGATGATAGTTCGCTGGGTCTTGTGGAGGTTTAACTGATTTATGTATAGTAGTTATGGTCGTCTCTAAGGATTCAGATTACATTTCTCCTGTCTCTAGAAATCTGTTTAAGGTATTGCACAGGTGGGGGATCACTTGATCAGAGAAGGTTTTATAATATTCATTAATAAAACCATCTGGTCCTGGTGCTTTGTGCAGGGGGAGATCTTTAAAAGTTTTGAGAATTTCTTCATGTGAAAATGGCTCAGATAGGGACTCTAGCTGCATTGGGGTGATAGAAGGTAGTTGTAAAAGGTTTAAGAAGTCGTTTATCTGCTGGACAGTGGGGTTGGGTTCGGAAGCATTTTGTGATAGATTGTAAAGTTTTGAATAGAATGAGCTAAAGCCATCGGCTATGTCTTTTGGGTTAATTAATTTGCGTCCTTGCTCATCTAAGAGAAATGAGATTCTGTTTTGCACTGCTTTTCGTTTGTATTGTTGGGCCAGGAGTTTACCTGGTTTGTTTCTCTGGGAATACCAGGAAAGGCGTAGGCGTCTGATATAGTAGTCATGGCTTTTTAAAAGGAGGGCACGAAATTTGTTCCGTGTTTTCCCTATCTCTTCTGCGGTGGTTTGTGTGGGGTTTTGTTTATTTACTTGCTCTAGAGTTTTGATGTGGTTAAGGAGGCTGTCAATGGTCAGGTTCCTTTTTTTTTTCTCCTAGGTAGTGTTGAGCGAACCCGGACTGTAACGTTCGGGTCCGTACCGAACTTTCGGGTGTCCGTGGCACGGACCCGGACCCGGACATTTCAAAAATCGTTCGGGTTCGGTCCGGGGTTCTGCTATTTTACTCCACGTGTTGAGAAGCTGCAGGGCAGCCAATCAACAAGCGTTTCACTGGTTTGCCCTTAGAAGCCATCACAGCCATGCCTACTAATGGCATGGCTGTGATTGGCCAGTGCATCATGTGACCCAGCCTCTTTATAAGCTGGAGTCACAGTGCTGCAGTCACATGCTCCTTTGGTTAGTGTAGGGAAAGGTAGCTGACTGCGTGAGGGACAGATTTGAGACATTTTAAGACCTGATCCTGCATCCTGAGATAGATTACTTTACTACTGCTGTCTGTGCTGTTGCTCTGAGGACAGATAG
>BLSH010291023.1:19476-43751 GCA_018402905.1 Glandirana rugosa | reverse complement strand
GCAAGTCGCATTGTGGAAGTGGTGGTTGTAATCGTGTAGGTCCACCTTTGCTGTCGTCCGACAAAATTTTGACTATACAAACCCCCTATTTGGGGTGTGACGCGTCCTCGACGCCTGCCCGTAACTTGTTATCTGGTTACTCACCAACAACGGTGACTCGGAGTTCGGGCCGGACCACCACACGCTGTTACCGGCTTTAGAACATCGCCGAGACCCGGATCGGGCCAACTACGTTGAGGGAACGGACCGCGTACACGACTTAAACCACCATGTCTTAAAAGATTTTTTGATGGGCCTATATAGTCTCGACGACGTCTTTCACGCCCGGCAGACACGCGTGAAAGACGCATTCTGCAGCAGCTCTGATATATCCGGGTAGTTTTTTAGAAAATTCTGTACCACCAAATTCAGCACATGCGCCAGGCAAGGGAGTTGCATCAACCGGGCTAGGCCCAGAGCCGCTACAAGATTTCGGCCATTGTCGCACACCACCAGGCCGGGCTTGAGGCTCAGTGGCAACAACCACTCATTGGTCTATTGTTCAATGCCCGTCCGCAGCTCCTGCGCAGTGTGGGGTTTATCCCCCAAACATATCAGTTTTAAAACAGCCTGCTGTCGTTTCCACCTGGATGTGCTAATGTTGGTGGTGAAGGTGTTACGCTGAACGGATGAGGAGGTGGTAGAGGAGGAGGAAGCACAGTAGGAGGAGGAGGCAACAGGAGGCAAAGAGAAATGCCCTGTGGGGGAAGGACATGCGCCAAATGGCTAGCCGGCTCAGGCCCACCTGCCACTACATCTGCCCAGTGTGCAGTTAGTGAGATATAGCGTCCCTACCTGTGCTTACTGGTCCATGTATCAGTGGTTATGTGGACCTGCCACAGATGGCGTTGCGCAGTGCACACTTGATCTTGTCCCCGACTTGTTTGTGCAGGGAAGGGATGGCTCGCCTGGAAAAGTAGTGGCGGCTGGGAACCACATACTGTGACATGGTGGAGTTGCTGTCACATGCTCTGTTTGCTGGGTGGCAGGTGACACTGTCACTGTAGAGGTGGAGGAAGAGGCCGAGGCAGCATCAGAAGAGGAAGCAGGAGGAGGTCGAGACCTTTCTTGGATTTTGAGGTAATTATTCCAATGCAGCTTGTGCCTTGAATTTAGATGCCTGGTCATGCAGGTTGTGCTCAGGTTTAGAACATTTATGCCTTGCTTCAGGCTACCATTGCACAGCGTGCAAACCACTCGTGTCTTGTCGTCAGCACATTGTCTGAAGAACTGCCACGCGGGGGAACACCTTTGAGCTGCTTTTGGTGTGCTAGGTCCCTGGGTGCGTTGGGTAGTAGCAGCCATACTGTCTAGGGGACGCTTGCTCCGCTTTTGCAACCTGCTTCCTCTTTTGCTGTACTGGTGCCTTTGTGTGACCACCATCTCTACCTCCAAACTGCACACGTCACTCACATGACCCTCATTCCATGTGGGGTCTAGGACCTCATTATCCTCCTCCACATCATCTTCCACCCACCCTTCACCACTGCCCTCCTTGTCAGTCTGCGCACTGAGAAAACCTGCAGCAGTTGCCACCTGTGTTTCGTCATCATCAGAGACGTGCTGCGCTGGTGTTTCCATGTCCTTATCCTGCAACAGAAGTGGTTGGGCATCGGTGCACTCAATGCACTTCTGGGGCAGGGCTATGTGGATGGCCCACGGAAAGCACACCAGGAGAGTCATCAAAAAGCATAAGAGACTGTTGCATGACTTGGGGCCTAGATTGCTTGGCTAATTTACAAGGGGCTGAGGTGAAAGACAGATGGCCATGGGGTTCAGGTGCCAACTCCGAGCTTTCATCAAGGGACCGAGAGGGAGACAATGTGAAGGAAGTGGAGGCATTGTCAGCCACCCAATCTACTAGCGCCTGTACTTGTTCTGGCCTCACCATTCGTTGAGCGGCATTCGGGCCTACCATATAACGTTGAAGGTTCTGTCTGCTACTCGCACATGAGGAAGGTGTTTCACTTGTGCGTGTAGCTGGCACAGATCGACCACGTCCTCTCCTTGCAACAGGAGCTTCACCAACACCACCTACACCAGCAGCACCACGACCACATCCCTTATTTGACGCTCTCCTCATTCTGCCCGCAAATGTACTATGTAGCACTATTTATTAATACAAAAAAAAAATGAATAATAAATTCTTCTTTTTTTTCTTTTTTGGAAAACAGCAACGAAGGGGCACTTTTTATTTTTGTGCAAGAAATGCACCGCTCACACCAACAGCAGGAACCTATCCCTATAGCACTAGGAGATGATTTTAGAACAATAATCTGTCCCTTACAGCACCAGCAGGAACCTCTCCCTATAGCACTAGGAGATGATTTTAGAACAATAATCTGTCCCTTACAGCACCAGCAGGAACCTCTCCCTATAGAACTAGGAGATGATTATAGAACAATAATCTGTCCATCACAGCACAAGCAGGAACCTCTCCCTATAGCACTAGGTGATGATTATAGAACAATAATCTGTCCCTTACAGCACCAGCAGGAACCTCTCCCTATAGAGCTAGGAAAACAGAGTCCTGAAACTCACTTTGCCAGCCTCTCCCAGCACCAGCCATCTGGAGGCCCACACCATGCTGACCTTGCCTAGTGAACCTGAGGTGCCTTTGCCCAGGCGGTTCACGGGGGACCGCAGGAAGTTTCGGGCTTTTTGCAATGCATGCGAGTTGTATTTCCTCCTGCAACCCCGTACTTTCTCGTTAGAGGCCACTAAAGTGGGACTGGTCACTACTACGGGATGAGCCACAAGCTTGGGCTCACCGGCTGCTGGAACAAAAGGACCCAGAAACCACCATCCTTTTCTTTCAGTCCATGGCTCGGCTGTACGAGGATCCCCATCAGGCCGCCACAGCTGAGGCTGCTCTCCACGCACTCCAGCAAGACTACGTAGCAGAGTTCCGGCGCTGGAGGACAGATATATCCTGGAACGAAGCTGCGCTCCATCATCAGTTCAGATTGGGGCTTTCGGAGCCACTCAAGGACGAGCTGGCCTGTGTGGGTGTCCCCCAGACACTGAAAGCCCTGATAAACCTGGGCATCCAGGTCGACCGACATCTGCGGAAGCATAGAACCGAAGAAGCTGCAGGTTTTGTTCATCCTGTCTGGATGGAACCCGGACCTCTTCGACCCTCCCTCTCTCCTGAAGAGAGACACAGACGCTTGACCCACAACCTCTGTCTCTATTGTGGTGGTCCCGGACATCTTGTCAAGTCCTATCCAGTTAAGCAGGGAAACAGGCTCCACTCTACCCCGGAGGACTGTTATCTTTGCCTGACCTCTCCAACCATCTTGTTCTGCCTCTGCATCTCCAGCTATCCTGGACACCGGAGCTTGTAGCTGCTTCATTGACCTGGTCTTTGCAGCTCAGCACCAGATCCCACTCAAGCCTAACACCCATCGGATGGCCATCCACTTGGCTGATGGGTCCACCATTAAATCTGGAGCAGTCACCCATGAGACAGTTCCTCTTCTTGCCCAGACAATGGGTGGCCACCTGGAACACCTGTTGTTGGATGCCATAGCATCCCCTCTTTTCCCAGTCATTCTGGGTCTGCCATGGCTCCGGGCACACTGCCCCACCGTTGATTGGTCCACTGGAGAAGTTCAGTTTCTCTCCTCTTACTGCCAACACAACTGTCTGTCACCGGCTCTGGAATCACTCTCTTCAGTGCTCTGTCTGAACTCTGATCCAGAAACCCATCTCGCTGTTCCATCTGTCTACCATGAGTTTTTGGATGTGTTCAGCAAGAAAGAGGCAGATGCTCTCCCACCACACAGGTCGTAAGACTGCCCTATAGAGCTGCTACCAGGGGCAGAAGTACCTTTTGGCCGAATCTATCCACTCTCTGAGCTGGAACTGAAAGCCCTCAAGGTTTATCTTGATGATAACCTTAAAAAAGGTTTCATTACCTGCAGGAGCTGGAATATTCTTTGCAGAGAAGAAAGACCACACTCTCAGACCCTGCATAAGACCTTAATAAAATTACCCTTAAAAACCGGTACCCTTTGCCACTGGTCTCCCGCAAACTTACAGCGCCAGAGAAAAATTACAATGTGGGAGAACGGGAACTTCTGGCAATCAAGTCCGCCCTGGAGGAATGGCGGTATTTGCTGGAATGAGCTCTACACCCTGTCATGGTGTTCACCGACCATAAGAACCTAGAGTACCTGCGCACAGCTAAAAGACTGAAACCACGCCAGGCATGATGGGCCCTGTTTTTCTCCCGCTTTAACCTGCATATTACTTACAGGCCTGGGTCGAACAATGTTAAGCCGGACGCTCTGTCCAGGATGTTTAGTGAGCCTGGCGACTCCACGCCACCGGATACAATCCTTCCGTCCCGGGGCTTCTTGTTGATGCAGGAAGATTTGCTGTTTCGGGTTAAACAATCCCTGGCTGGATCAACCATGTCCCCTGACCCTAGACTGGCAATGAAAGATGGACTGTGGTGGTTCCAAGATAAACTCTATATTCCGGAGCAGCAACGTTTGACAGTGTTGGAACTTTGCCACAACCACCAATTGGCCGGGCACTTTGGCGGTCATAAGACTGCGGAGCTGCTGTCTCGCTCCTTTTGGTGGCCTTCCACTGACAAAGACTATTGGAAGTACGTCATCTGTTGAACCCGTTTCCCATTCCCGAATGGCAATGGTCACACATATCGATGGACTTTATAGTGGAGTTACCCCGTCTGAAGGATTCAATTCCATCTTTGTAATTGTGGATTGTCTTACTAGGATGGTCCACTTCATCCAGATGCAGGGCACCCCTACCGCAACTGAGACTGCAGGGACATTTATTAAGGAAGTGGTCAAACTGCACGGGCTCCCTGTCAACATTGTCTCAGATCGTGGGGTGCAGTTCACCTCCCGGGTCTGGAAAGCCTTGTGTTCCGCACTGAACATCAAACTGGCATTCTCCTCTGCTTATCACCCCCAGTCAAATGGTCAGACAGAGAGGACTAACCGAACCCTAGAACAATGTATCCAATTCTTCCTTTGCCCAAGATGACTGGGCCTCACTGCTACCTATGGCTGAATTTGCCTACAACAACACCGAGCATTCAGCCACCAAGCAGTCCCCGTTCTGGGCGAAGCAGGGGTACCACCTTACATTTATACCTAACCTGGTCCGGAAAGTGAGGTACCTGCTGTACAGAAGACTGTAGAATTCCTGACAAGGAATAGCAAAGTGTTACAAGAAACCCTAGCTCAGACACAGGATTCCAACAAGAGGGCATTCGACAAGGGGAGATGCGGGGAATTGGACCTGCAACCGGGTGGTTGGCAACCAAGAACTTGAGGTTGTCATGCCCTTCCAGGAAGTTGGGCCCAAGGTTCATCGGTCCTTTCCCTGTGAGAAGGAAGATCAAAAGGGTGGCATACAAGCTGGACCTTCCACCTTCCCTGCATGTGCACCTGGTATTTCATGTCACCTTGTTGAAACCCGTAACTCAGGACTCCCTCAGGTCGCAAGTCGGCCCCGCCTGAGCCAATTCTTGTGGATGGCAAAGAGGAATTTGAAGTGGAAGCCATCCTCGTCTGCAGGAGAAGGGGTGGATCCACCCATTTCCTGATTAATTTCCTGGCCCGAAGAAAGTTCATGGGAACTCGAAAACCACATCCACGCTGAAGAACTTGCACTGCATGCGCACGCGTGTGCACGAGCGCGTGCGCCGGCACGGTCCCCAGATGGCCATTTAAGCTGACAGCACCTTGCAATCAGTGCTGCCCATTCTACAGCATTACCGTGTTTCTGTGTGATCCGTTTCGAGCCTCCTGTTACCTGTGACCCGGCCTGAACCCGCATCTGCTTGAACTCTGCCTGTACCGACCCCCGGCTTGACTACGACCACTCTTCTGTCTGATCCCTGTGTACCTCAACCTGCCTGCCTGTTAACGACCCTGCCTGCACCCGACCACCCAATTGCCTGCTCCTTCTGTACTGCTTTGCCTGCATGTTATTGACCCGGCCTGCATTACTACTCTATCTAGCACAGACTTCTGGACGACATCTTACCTTCACCTGTGTCAAATCCAGCCCTCGTGCTCCCCTGTGCTCCAGCGCTCCCTGTCTGCTCTACCAGGGGTTCTGGAACCAGGGCCGTAAGAGAGGTTGCCTACTGCATCAGTCAGACTCTACCACCAGGTATGTGACAGATAATAAGGGTTAACAGCACATACAGATAAGACACTCTTTCAGTCATATGTAGGGTTAACAGAGCAGTTGGAGCTGATACTAATGGATCACGGAGGTAGGAACTTACTTCTCAGCCTCCTGATGTGAATTGTATTTAACATGAGTTGCTGTGCCGTATAGCTATCCCTTGTGAACAAGTCTGTAATGACGAAACGTTAAGGGATTAACTATACGGCAACTTGAGAGGAGGCTGCATGCACACCGATTGGCGGATTTCACCGGACTATGATGGACACTTCTTTTTGAGTTTATGAACTTTATCTTTTGATGGACTATTATTCTTTTATACACTGCTTGGTTATTTTAGTGCAATTGATTACATGGTACAATCATTATTTAGTTTAGATGTGCTGCTGTGAAATACTATGATTTCATTGGCGTTTTTTTCACCTTATTTTTATGTTTTATCATCTAAAGCAGCGGCACTATTGTGAGATGTATTTAATTTTTAGGATTTGGGATCATCAGCACGGTGTTTAGTATATTTCAGTGTGCCCAGACAAGTATGTTTTCTCTGTCAGGGAAAAGGCAATACTGGGGCTTAGATTTATTGCTACCTCCACCTGGTGCTTCTTCCGCTTTAAAAAAGCCACATTTTACCCATTTCCTATTAAAGGGCCATATGGGTGTTAAACAATGGTTCACTTTAGAAGTTCAACAGATCTGTTCAGCTATAACCCCATGTTGTTTTTTTCACTGCTGCTTCCCAGAACACACATATCTCTGCACTCTCCCCTTTCATTTGAATCAGTTAACCCCCTGTCTGCAATTGCCTGGATTACCTTTTACAGGTCCTGTCATGGTGCTGTTGGAGTTACAGGAGTTTGCACAATTGATTTTTTTTGTTGAAAAATATAAATTCTTTTTATTAGGAAGTCTGTTTAATGCAACAAACCTAACATTTCCTAACTTCAGATATTGCACAAGCATAATGGCCAATGATTGAAAGCCCAGAGAAGACCAAAAACCCTATTTCTTCATTTCTGCCCCATCATAGAGGGGGCAGAAAAAAAACCCTTAGTTATCTTATAATTTCAAAAATGTATTGTTCATGTTTTCATCATAGAATTTAGACCAAAATTCTTAAAATGTAATACATTTCACTATTACTTTCACATATAAGTGCAGTATCACAAGTTTAAAGGTCATATGTTTACACATAAAGTGCTCAAGATATAGTTTCCTTACAAAGTTTTGTCCACCAATATTTGTTGTTTGAGATTTAGCATTCAGAGAATTCCCTAGCACACAAAAGCACAGCAAATAATTTGATCTTTTTGAAATTCTTTTATGTAGATAAAATGATTTCTAAGTGCTTGATTTTCATTTTTGAGTAAAATTGTAAAGTTTTGTGCAGGTCAGTACAGCTGCTTTTTAGTTTTCTTTTGAACCTTTAGAACACTGTGCGCAGCAGATGTATTTTTAAGTGCAT
Organism: Glandirana rugosa; assembly: GCA_018402905.1. Lineage (NCBI taxonomy): Eukaryota > Metazoa > Chordata > Amphibia > Anura > Ranidae > Glandirana > Glandirana rugosa. The sequence goes on along the minus strand of BLSH010291023.1, from coordinate 36,070 downwards.
ATAATTGCCTGTAGCCATTGTGTATTAAAAATGTACAATGTACAATATTTGTCATTTGAAAGCTTGAGCATATCCTTAAGAGAAAAGGTAACTGTATGATTTCTTTAGCTGACAGATACTTTTTTTGATGCACTCTAATTGCAGCATTTTAAAACAATTTTAAATATCCTATATCTGTCATGAAAGCTTTAAATGTAATATTTAAAAAGTAAACCTGTCAGAATGCCTGCTTCTTGACATTGCTGAAGACTGATTAATTGATGATGGACACTTGACTGCCAGAAGATGCTGGCACAACATCATGTGTGATGCAGTTACATCCTCTGGCCTGGAACTTTGATTATGTACTAAGATCAGGCAATGGGAGCCTCTAAAACTAGACTGGATCCTAGACTGTACTAGTAAACAGCCACCCAGACAGGATTCCTACACACAATACTGTGAATAAACTAAGAAGGAATGTCTTATAACCTTATTCAAAAGTGGAAGATATATAAAAAACACCAATCTTATAAATATGTATAAATAGTAATCATAAAATGTCTAATGCCCATTGATTGTAAAAGCAAGTTCATAAAGGTCCACAATTTGAAAAATCTTGACAAAAGGCAATAATCCAAATATTTTGTGAGAAAAAAAATAAATAAAAAGGGATGTAAAAAATATTAAAAATATATAGGTTAAAAAATGTTAAAAAATGAAGTAGCAACAAAGAGGTAGTGAAAGAAAGGCACTCAGCGGTAAAAAGGAAAAAATGTTGTACGTAGGCTCAGTACATAAGATATCCAAGATATATGCCCATAAAAAAAGGGTGTGTATATAAAAAAAACTGAGGTGACAACAAAACAGTTAGTGAAAAAGATAATAATCCACAGTGAAAAAAGGAATGGAATAAATTATGCAAAAAACCAAATCCATGAAATAACCTGAGTGAACCTGAGTGAATGTCCATACAAATTGCAACAGTTAAAGAAGACAGTGATTGTATACGTAGGAAAAAAAAATGAAGTGGCAGCAAACAGGTGGTGTAGATCCGCAGTAGGAAAAATAAAGGAAATTCTTAGGTGACTTCAGTGCTTCTTCTGTATACTCTGTGATATCAAACCTGCTCCCCCTCTTGGGTCCACCACCAGATCTCCACACCCCTACAGGGGTAGCACGCATGTGGTAAATGGGTCTTGGTGTATTGTAAGGTCCAGCCTCGTGTTGTTTGCTTGTAAACACCGATCCTCCACCAGCCAGGTGTACCTCAGCAGGACTCCATATAATGGGAAAAGTAAGGGATTCCGAATAGTGTGATTCCGTAAAAAATACCTTTATTCATTTGTTTAAAAAGCATGCAAAAAATCTATTAAAAAATCAGTATAAAAATATAGCTGTTCCAGCTGACATACAGATCGGGCAGATTAAGGCTGCTATTTGAGGAAGGTCAGAACTCCTTGCTTCCTAAGCCGATCTGCGCTCCACTATTGTGAGAGCCCAGTCCTAGAACGTGATGTGCGGCGTGTGTGTAAGCCCCGCTTTACGCGTTTCCTCATAAGACGTCGTCTGAAGTGGTCTGGCAGATCCCCTTTCTGCCTCTCTCTGGCGCGATCATGGGTAGCCAACGGACATCGAGTCTGCCCGACCCGCTGGTTGGCTCCCCCACTAGCGAATGGGTGCACGCCCATAGATTGCCGTCTACGCGCCCGACGTACATTGATTATGATTCGCACAGCCGAGCCAACCTGCCGCAGTAAAACTGCAGTGGCTGGTCACCAAGCGGTTAAAAAAAAACATTTATTTCTCCTGGTCAGTGGACCTGATCCAGTTAACCTGCGCAGCTGTGTAGCAATAGATCACTTTTCTTATTCTAATAGTGATCTACTGTCTGCAATCAGCAAGCAGGGGATCACCATGGCAGTGATCTACTGTTGCAGGGAGAGGAGGGGCAGAGCTGAAACTGGTCTGATCATCCGTACCAATGTAAACAAAGTTTGGAAACATAGTAGTCACAGTAAACTGCTACAAGGGCTCATATGAAGTACTTTGTGGCAAGACCGGAAGCCCAGGAGCTGAGAGTTTCAGCTCCTGGGCTTAACACTTGGTCCCAACTGTCTATGACACCTAAAGGTTTCAGTAATAAAGCCACTGGGACTTGCAAAAATCACTGAGACCAGCTCCCATTTTAAAACTGTAATGGGCATCCCTGGGATGAATAACTGCTACCCCTGCACTGATTTAAAATGGCACTAGGGACTCAAGATGGTAAAGTGATAAAATCTACATTTTTTTGTTAAAAACATTAATAAAATGCACCCCTATTGAAACAAAAAAGTAATATGTGCATTTATTGATTTTTACATTGGAGCTTGTAAAGCATTGCAGCTGCAGTCAGTGCACTATGGGAGCAATGCACATGTCCCTGCATAGTATTCCCCCAGTCCCAGGTCTGCATGGAGGTATAATTATGGAGCTGAATGAAGTAATCAAAGAACTAGAAGTTCAGTGATGTCCATTGATATCACCTTTCTTCACTTTTTTTTCTAAATTCCAGCTCCCCTATGTATCAATATAGCATTATTGTACTTCTTTTGCAAAAATAAAAACGCTTCATAGCTGTTTAAATACACTGCTCCATTAGTTCTGCCTAACTTCCTGGTCAGACATTAGGTCATGACACAGGAAGGAGATGACCAGCTGAGGGTAGATGATGCAGGGTGTGCGCTAAAGAGATCAGCTGGTCAACTTCTTCCTGTGCCATGACCTAAAGTCTGACCCGGAAGTAAGGCAGAACTAATCGAGCAGTGTGTTTGAACAGCTATGAAGAGAGTGAGGTAAGCCGGTGTAGAATTAATGTAAATCAGTTTTTTTTTTGCAAAATAAGTACATTAATGCTATATTGGTACATAGGATTTTTTGAAAAAAAAAGTGAACAAAGGTAAACTTAGCCTTTAAATTCATGATTCCAGCTTTTGTCTTACTTCGCCTATAAATAATGCATACACCTATACATGTTGTCCATGAGGGGAAATATTCCTCTTCTTAAAAGACAGTAGTTGACATTTTATGTAACTGCTGGCGCTCAATCACGTTATTATTATTTCAGCTCTGAGATTAAAATACTGTGGCTTCATTGGTTATAAAAAAAATATTTTAGCCTTTAAAAGATGTATATATGCTGTGCCGTACTTTATTTAATAGTGCAATATAAGATACAGTTGTATTAAAAATAATGGTTATTTAATGTAAAAAAATTACAACTTTTTTACATTCTATTTTAATTTGTCAGCCTATAGGTAAAAAAACAGGGTATATATTTTTTTTAAATAGAAACCCTACATGTCCTTTGAATATAAAGACTATTTAGTTATATCAATTAAGTCAAAGAGTTTTTGTAAAAGTAGAACTAAAGGGACCAATACTCTCCTTTCCAATGGTCCCTCTCTGGTGCCCTCATCTTCTCAGTTTACATTCCAGGGATTGCTGTGAGCAGACAGGTAGGTGTAGTTTATCCTGTCCGCTCACAACATGTAACAACGGAACTTTAGTTCCGCTTTAAGTTAACTGACTCATGCTGCCAGCACTAAATTTGTCCTGTGCGTCTGGGCATCTATGACCTTTGTTTATGAAAGTGTTAAGAAATGATTCAAGTTATTTTAGCATCATGTTTTCAATAACTCCCATTTTAACAATTTTAACATTTGTTTAAAAAATAAAAAAAATGAATAGCTTTTGGCAATAGGAAAGAAATATCCATTGGATCAAGTTCCTCCATATCTGTTAAAAATGTCAAAGATTGTATATGCATGAAAAGAAAAATAATCAATTCTCTCTGTAGGTCACAATATACATCTGATTATTACTTCACTATAGTAAAATCAGTCTCTCTCTATTGCCAGTCTGAGTATTCATTCATTATATTCAAGATGCAAATATCTACAGTATACCAGTACCTCTTGAAAGTGCATAGCTATGGAAAACGTATAATATAATGAATGCTTGTCTTCATTTATATATGTGCATCGCATCATTTATTTTCTCATTATAAAAGCTATATGTTTTAACCTTATATATTATTGGCATGAAAGTCTATACTATAGCAAACCTATGTTTTGCCCACATAGGGTAAGCAAAAGGTATGCCTTAATACCTTCCTCCCCAACAGCTCATACATAGTCACCTTTTCTTTGCTTCCTGGCTTTTCCATTTAGCCATCAGAAGGGGGTTGAAAGCCCTGGGTCAGCTCCTATTTGGTTTAACTGTAGCTTGCACCAGGACTGTTTCTTTGCCACAATGGGGCAATATGAAGAAAAAGACACAAGTCTGATGATCCTCTATACTCAGAAGTACCATTTTCTTCTCTTCAGATGGCCGAGTGAAGCAGCTACTGGTGGATTTGGCAGCAAATAATACTTGTTGCTTTATCCTATAAAGGAAAAGTGTGCTTTTGCTGATATAAAGACCTGGACAAGAAAAACAAATCCAGTTCAACATCCTTATGTACATGGAGCGATTTGTGTTGTATTTAACATTCCCCGAGTATCTATGTGCAAAATAAAGTAGGTGTTGTATGAGTGTGTGCTACATGAAGCAGTCCTTGGTACCAACAGAAACCCTTGCTTCATTTTCAAACCTGCATTGTGGCAATGTCAGCTAAATGGGTGCTACAATTCCTACGCCACACTGTTCATACATTTCAGCCATTTAGTCTGCAAAGGGCCCATTCAGGTTACTGGAGTAGGAGGGGTAAACAGGCGTTTAAACTGCTGGGATTCCTTATAAATGACTCAGGACATCTACATATTTTGGAGCTTTCCCGGGACATGTGACTGTAAGACATTCCATGTGCATGATTTCATTCAGTAGTCTACCCATTTTGCTATTGAGGAGTTTGTGTAAAATTCCAGTGTCTAGATATTGTGTGTCTGGCTGTGAAAATGCAGAACCTAAGAACTGTCTTTTTAGTCTCAAAAATTGATTATAGAAATATGGTAAGTAGGGTCAATTTGGGGTGTTGACTATGTTGTATAGGTAGGCAGAGTTGTAGAGTGGTAGATGTTGATAATTCTGTTGTTGAAGATGTTAATAAGTCTGCACTCCCACCAGATATATGAATGTTATCCTGTGGATTGGTGGTACTGCCAACAGATCAGAATGTGTGGGGAAGAGGCAATGTATAGTAACGGGGTAAAGTAAAGTTTTAAAAAAAGGACATGCTTGAATTTGAAATACAGAGTTTGTGTGCTAAAATGAAAGCTTTATTCCATTTCTCAGGGGTAATAATGTCAGACAAGTCTGCTTCCATATTTGTGTGTATGTTAGTAAGTAGGTAGTCAATCAGAGTGAGTCCAATGAGGAGATGTTGTGATACGCTGGGGTCTATACATACGATTTCAAATGGGGTTAAGGGTCTGTTTATCTCGTGTCACCTTTCAGGTGCAATAAATTATAATACTGTAACTCTTTAGCTGTGCATAGGTAAGCCATAAGCTTTTACAGGGTTAATGGATTGGTCAGTTAGGTAATGGAAAGTAAGTAAAAAGTAAGTTGGAACCAAAAGGTCCTCTGCCATCTTAAGAACTGAGTTGATTGGAAGCCAGTGGAAAAAGCTAGATTATCCCACAGAGGAGTAAAGCGGCCATGGATTATACATAACAATAATGACTGTGCGTGCTTACACCAGCTTTCAATAATGTTATACAAAAGTGGAGGCTTGTTCATAAGGTTTATCAACAAGTGAAAGAGGGATTCAGAGCACTCTTATAGATTGAAATGTGCATAGTTCAGATTTGTTGAGTACCATCTGCTTATCTATTGTGTGATTAAACCAATCAGCCTCTTGAGCATGGATGGTGGCTGTGTAGTAGATTTCAACAGCAGGAAGACCTGTTTCCCTGTGTTCTTTCTGTCCAGTTAGATCAACCTGCATCTGGAGGAGTGCCAGACAATTTTATGTATTAGCTATTTGAGTTTATGAAAAAGGAGCATCGGAGAACTATAGAAATAATCTAAAACAGACATAAATTTCAGCAGGATATCCATTTAATTACATTAGCTCTCCAAAACCATGATAATGATTGAGTCATCCATGAAGTTAGATCCATTTGGGGTTGGATTAACAGAGGAAGGTACTTTAACTAGTCGCAGACTTTGATGTGCTACACACCAAAAAAGTCATCATTGTACACAGGGCACGTGCAGCAAGTGTATTCTCTCTAACCTGCCTCTTGCTCCCCACCCCCAGTATACAGTAATTGTTGATTTGGCTGTGTTTAACCACTTCAATACTGGACGTTTATACCCCTTTCCTGCCCAGACCAATTTTCAGCTTTCAGCCCTCTCAAACTTTGAATGACGATTACTCTCTCGTGCTACACTGTACCCAAACAAAATTTGTATCATTTTTTTTCACACAAACATAGCTTTCTTTTGGTGGTATTTAATAACCTCTGGGTTTTTTATTTTTTGCAACATAAGTGAAAAAATTTCGAAAATTTTGAAAAAAAAACACTTTTTTTAGTTTCTATGATAAAATTTTGCAAATAAGTAATTTTTGTTCATAAATTTGGGCCAAAACCTATACTGCTACCCATCTTTGGTAGAAATAACCCAAATAAGTGTATATTATTTGGTCTGTGTGAAAGTTATAGAGTCTACAAGCTATGGTGCCAATCATTGAAAATTGATCACACCTGATGTACTGATGGTCTATCTCATTTCTTGAGGCCCTGAAATGTCAGCAAAGTACAAATACCCCCAAATGATCCCCTTTTTGAAAAGAGGGGTTGTGACAGGTACTCGGGTACTCTGATGGGCTGATGACAGGTACTTGGGTACTCTGATGGGCTGGTGACAAGTACTTGGGTACTCTGATTGGCTGATCTCAGGTACTCTGATGGGCTGGTGACAGGTACTCAGGTATTCAGATGGGCTGGTGGCAGGTACTCGGGTACTCTGATGGGCTAGTGACAGGTACTCGGGTAATCTGTTGGGCTAGTGGCAGGTACTTGGGTACTCTGATGGGCTGGTGACAGGTACTCAGATGAGCTGGTGACAGGTACTCGGGTACTCTGATGGGCTGGTGACAGGCACTCGGGTAATCTGAGGGGTTGTGACAGGTACTCGGGTACTCTGATGGGCTGGTGACAGGCACTTGGGTACTCTGATGGGTTAGTGACAGTTACTCGGGTACTCTGATGGGCTAATGACAGGTACTCGGGTACTCTGATGGGCTGGTGACAGGTACTTGGGTACTCTGATGGGCTGGTGACAGGTACTTGGGTACTCTGATGGGCTGGTGACAGGTACTCGGGTACTCTGTTGGGCTAGGGACAGGTATTCGGGTACTAAGATGGGCTGGTGACAGGTTGTCAGGGAATTCCTGTGAGCTGTTTGTCCACTAGAGGTGCGCATGCGCTCACGGGCCTTCACAGAAGGGCACATCGGAATATGCGCATGAGAACGAACGCGCGCATGAGAACAAGTGCGCTCTTGAGACATCTTGGTGCCAGACGGGCTATTTAAGTAGGATTCTGACAGTGCTTCAATGCTGACTGGTGTTCAGCTGTTCCTGAGCCTTGCATACCCTGTATATGATATCTGTCACCATTGACCCTGGCTTGTTTCTGACTTCGTCCTTGTCTGCTGATTTTGTACCTGATTCCTGCAAGTTGATGACCCTGGCTCTCCCACTACCATACTTCTGCCTGCCGTTCCTGTACTTCGCTGGCCTCATGCTGACAATCCGGGCTAACCCACGACTCTTCTTCTGCCTGATGTCTCTGGATTCCCACCTTGTCTGAGTCCCTGCCAAGCTGACCGCATCTGCATTGCTGCAACAAGTTGGGAGCTTCTGCCTTGATCCTGACAGAAACTCGGTTCCATTGCAAGTATCAGCCCTACTGATTGAATGGAGTACTTCCTTGAACTACGCTGTACAACAGTGGAGAGTGATCGTTCCTGATCTGATGTTCCTCCTGTCTCTGTGGAAGAACACCCCCTGTTGCCGGTTCCTGGAACTACATCTACAGGCACTCATGTTCCTCCTGTCCCTCGACCCTCTCTGTTTCATCCTCGGAGGGGTCTGGGCTGGAGAGATAAGAGAGGCTGACCTTGTCAGTTCAGTCTCCCATCAGGTACATGACACAGGCACTTGTGTACTCTGATGGGATGGTGACAGGTACTTAAGTACTCTGATGGGCTGGTGACAGGTACTCAGATGGGCTGGTGATAGGAACTTGGGTACTCTGATGGGCTGGTGACCGGTACTCGGGTACTCAGATGGGCTGGTGACCGGTACTCGGGTACTCAGATGGGCTGGTGACAGGTACTCGGGTACTCAGATGGACTGGTGATAGTTACTCGGCTACTCATATGGGCTGGTGACAGGTACTCTGATGGGCAGTGACAGGTACTCTAGGCTGGTGACAGGTACTTTGATGGGCTGGTGATAGGTACTCTTTATTAGGAGGGGCAATCAGTGTGATTGGTGTATACTGTAAGCGGTAACAAGCTGTCACCGCAAGGTCCTTCTCAGACACGATCAGTATGTGAGGAGGAGAACCCGGTAACAGCTTGTTACCATGGTTTGTTTACATTCTGTGACCGGCTGTGATTGGACACAGCCGGTCACATGGTAAAGAGCCAATTTCATTGGCTCTTTACCATGATCGGGGATGGGCTGTGTCAGGGTGGCAAGCCTTGTCTCCGATCGCCGATCTGCGCACACGAGGACAGTGCGTGTGACCGGCTGTGGACACAGCTGGCCATGTAGTAAAAAGCCATTTTTATTAGCTCTTTACACTGATCGGGGATGGGCTGTGTCCCGAGGGACACGCCTCATCCCCAATCGTTGTGTTGCAGGCCCCCAGGGGCCCACAGGAGCAGTGAGAACAGGGGGATGTAATATGACATCCACCCGGAGGGAGGAGATGTTTCTGCACTTGTCATATTACTATGGCCCGTTAAGGAAGTGGTTAATCCTTAGTTTACTCTAATCAGCCATAATTAACTCCTTAGTTAATTAGCCAACTTCTCTCTTCAACTATTATTTTCCTGCTGATTTTTTGTTTGTTTCTATATTATTAACTTTTAATATTTCAACTTTTTTTTGTCTTGTTTGTTTATATGTTTACACTTTTAACATATATTTACACATTTCCCTTTCAAAAAAAGTGCTAATTTGAAAAAAAACAAACACTTTAATTAATTTGTAAATAACGTTGTAATGTTTTGTACCAGAATCATAATTTCAGTGTTTTTTTTGCATTTAAATTTTTATTGAGCTTAAAAAAAAGCAATTCACAGCGCATATGCAGTATCAATTATGTAAAACAATTACCAGAAGTTAAATTATGGATAGAGATTAAATGTAATACAATCCTCTCATAAGCTTAGAACACATGCAGATCTTGACATAAACACAAAGCACGAACCAAAAATTTGTCCAGGGCCGGACTGGGAATAAAAACCAGCCCTGGAAATACTTTCGTACCAGCCCCATAGCATTTTTATACCAGCTCAACAGCATGACGTCATTATTTTTTGTTCACAAAAGGGAAAACCATGCATGTTAAAACACTTTTGAAGAGTGTATTATAAAATGGCAGTTTTCAGTACAAATATCAATATTTAAGCTATAAACATGCAGTTAGTGCTATTAGCAATGCGTTTAAGTTAAATAAAAGTCGAAAAACATTCTTTCTCCATTTGCATGAAGGTCAGGTTAAAATAACCCAACCCGCACAGTGTTCCCCCATATATCAGAGCCTGCAGGAATCTTCCTTACAGTACAAGGGAACTCTGACATAAAGGGGAACATTGCAGATCATGATCTAAGGGGGGACTCTGATATAAGGGGGGCTTTGGTGACCAGAGACCCCCCTTATATCAGAGTCCACTGCATTTCCCTTTACATCAGAGTTCTGGCTTACATCAGGCTCTGCAGCATTGTCCTTTACATCAGAGTTTGCAGAGTTCCCCTTGCACTGTAAGGGGGAATCCTGCAGACTCTGATGTAAAGGGGAACTCTGGAATGTGGGGAGGACTCTGGTTACCAGAGAACACCTTCCAGGGAAAGAAAACACTAAGGTAAGGGGGTTTAGTGATACTTTATATCAGAGCCCCCTTACATTATCGTATTCACTCTCCCCTTACATCAGTGCACCCCCCCTCAGCCTGGCCTTGCGGCAATATCACTGACCTCCTCTCGGGTACACCATGCAGGGCTCAGTCAGTCGGCTCCAGCTTGGTGGCTCTACTTTTATCCCATAGTCTTCTCTCCAGCAGTCCACACATGTCTGACATCTCCCTTGACCCCTGTCCCGGCAGCACTCCCAATCTTGACTGCTCTCCAGAATCCCCCCTCAGAGACTGCAGACATGATAAAAGACAAGAGATGGTTAGAGGTTGTGGACATGGTACAGGAGATGGTCAGACACTGCAGACATGATACAGGAGATGATCAGAGACTGCAGACATGATACAAGAGATGGTCAGAGACTGCAGACATGATACAGGAGGTGGTCAGAGACTGCAGACATGATACAGGAGGTGGTCAGAGCCTGCAGACATGATGCAAGAAATGGTCAGTGACTTCAGGCATGATACAAGAGATGGTCAGAGACTGCAGACATGATACAGGAGATGGTCAGAGACTGCAGACATGATACAGGAGATGATCAGAGACTGCAGACATGATACAGGAGGTGTTCAGAGACTGCAGGCATGATACAAGAGATGGTCAGAGACTGCAGACATGAGGTCAGAGGCTACGGAGGGGACAGGAGAGGTCAGAGGCTGGAGGATGGTACAGTACAGGTTAGAGGCTGCAGGATGGTACAGAATGTCAAAGGCTGCGCGATGGTAAAGGAGAGATCAGAGGCTGGGGGGATGGTACAGGAGAGGTCAGAGGCTGGGGGTTGGTACAGGAGAGGTCAGAGGCTGCGGAGGGGACAGGAGAGGTCAGAGTATGCGGAGGGGACAGGAGAGGTCAGAGGTTGCGGATGGTACAGGAGAGGTCAGAGGCTGGAGGATGGTACAGAGAGAGAAAGAGGAGAAGACAGCAGGAGAGAAAGTGACAATGAGAGAGAAAGAGACCACGATAGAGAGAGAGACAGTGAGAGAGAGACACCATGAAAGAGAGAGACAGCGATAGAGTGAGACAGTGAGAGAGACAGCGAGAGAGAGAGAGACAGCGAGAGAGAGACAGCGAGAGAGAGACAGCGAGAGAGAGAGAGACAGCAAGAGAGAGACAGCGAGAGAGAGACAGCGAAAGAGAGAGACAGCAAGAGAGACAGAGACATTGTTAAGTGCACGTGCATTAATGGGGAAATACAAGCGGGTGCAATGCTCTGCAGACTAGCGAGTCCACCAGCGAGCTGCGATGACCTGCCAGAGAGAAAGAATGGGGAACCGCCGATGTAAACATGGCGGTTCCCCGCTCTGTCAGTGGACATGTAAGAAATTTACTGATCCCTGTCACTTATGCCCATGATAGCCCAGCCCCCTCAGAGTTAGAACACGCCTAGGGAACACAGTTAACCCCTAGATCTCCCCATGCAGGTTAACCCCTTCACTGCCAATGACATTTATACAGTAGTCAGTGGATATTTAAATTTCTGATCGCTGTATAAATGTCACTGGTCCCCAAAAAGTGTCCAAAATGTTCGACATGTCCACCCCAATATCAAAGTCCTAATAAAAATCGCAGATCGCCGCCATTACCAGTTAAAAAAAAAAGTAAAAACCCCAGAAATTAGTTCTCATGGATTGTAAACGTGTTAACGCGGCAACTTTTGCGCAAACCAATCAATAATCGCCGATTGTGGTTTTTTTTGCCAAAAATATGAGGAAGAATATAAATCAGCCAAAACTGATGAATAAATTAGTTTTTTTATATTTTTTTTTTTTCGATTTGCATTTTAGCAAATAGTAAGAAATATTGTTTTTTTTGCAAAATTGACGCTCTTTTTTTGTTTATAGCGGTGATCAGAAATCACGCAGAGGTGATCAAATACCACCAAAAGAAAGCTATATATGTGGGAAAAAAAGGACGCAAATTTAGTTTGGGGTACAATGTCGCACGACCGCACAAATGTCAGCTAAAGCGACGCAGTGTCGAATCGCAAAAAGTGCTCTGGTCCTAACATGGGAAATCATTCCGGGGGAGAAGTGGTTAAGGTGCCCATCTAATAATTTTTTGAATTTTGAAATTATCGATGCTCCCCGCTGAAGCCACTGGTTGTGGAAGAGAATTCCACATCCTTACCGCTCTTACAGTAAAGAACCCTCTTTACAGTTTAAGGTTAAACCACTTCTCTTCTAGTTTTAGGGAATGGCCGTGTGACTTTTGAAATTCCCTTTCACTGAAAACTTTTTTCACTATCAAGGGGTCACATTTGTATTTGTACATTGAAATCCTATTTCCTCTCACGCGTCTCTTCTCCAGAGAGGGGTTCAATGCTTGTAGTCTTTCCCCATAGTTGAGATCTTCCAGTCCCTTTATTAGCTTTGTTACCCTTTTCTGGACCCTCTCCAGTTCCAGCACATCCCTCCTGAGGACTGGTGCCCAGAATTGGGCGGCATACTCAAAATGCGGCCAGACCAGAATCTTGTATAATGGGAGAATTATTGTTTTATCTCTGGAGTTTATCCCCTTTTTAATACATGCCAGTATTCTGTTAGCTTTGCTTGGGGCAGCTTGGCATTGCAAGAGCCTGTTGTGTACTAGGACCCCTATGTCCTTTTTTATTCTAGATTCCCCCAGAGGTTCTCCTTCTAGCGTTTAGACTTCATTCATATTTTTGGCACCCAAGTGCATTATTTTACATTTTCCAACATTAAACCTCATTTGCTATGTAGTTGCCCACTACAACAATGTGTTTAGATCTTATTGCAAGGTTTCCGCATCCTGCGTAAAAGTTATTGCCCTGCTTAGCTTTGTATCATCTGCAAATCCTGAGATTGAGCTGTTTATCTCATCCTCCAGATTGTTTATGAATAAATTAAATAGGATTGGTCCCAGGACAGAACCCTGGGGGACCCCACTTTCCACACCAGACCATTCAGAGTACTCCCCATTTATCACCAACCTCTGGACTCGCCCCCGTAGCCAGTTTTCAATCCATGTACTCACCCTTTGGTCCATGCAGACAGACTTCAGTTTGTACAGTAAACGTTTGATGGGAACTGTATCAAATGCCTTTGCAAAATCCAAATACACCACATCTACAGGTCTTCCTTTATCAAGATGGCAGCTCACTTCCTCATAGAAGGTTAATAGATTGGTCTGGCAAGAATGATTCTTCACAAATCCATGCTGATTACTGCTAATAATACAGTTTTTATTACTAAAATCTTGTATATAGTCCCTTATCACGAGCCTTAGATGAATGTGCAGTTCCTTTCACCCAGTCTATAGCTGGATAATTAAAATCCCCCATTATGATGACACTTCCCATCCTTGGCGCCATTCCAAACTCTGATAGGAGGTCCATCTCTCCCTCCTCTCTCTGGTTAGGAGGCCTATAGCATACTCCCAGTATTACTTTCCACTTGGTTTCCTACCTTTGAAGCTATACCCATAAAGATTCCACCTCCTCCCTTGCTCCATTAGTGATGTTGTCCCTCATGTTTACTTGCACATCATTCTTGATATACAGACATACCCCTCCCCCTTTTTTACCCTCCCTATCTCTGCGATATAGGGAATATTCTTCAATGGTTGCCAGCCAAGCTGTTAAACCAAGTCTCTGACATTCCCACAAAATCAAAATTCTCCTCGTACATCAGCAGCTCCATTTCTCCCATTTTGTCAGCCAGACTTCTGCCATTAGTGAATAAGCCTCGTAGTTTTGCCCAGTCACATACAATCTCCTTGTTGGTTATTTTGAGGCTGCAATTTGGATTTGTCAAGTTACTTAACTTTGGTTTAGGTACCCTACCTACCACTACCTACCCCCAATACTACCCTTTGTAACTTGTTCCACGTTAGCCATCTCTACATCTGGACCCAGCCCCTAGTTTAAAAGCCTCTCTAACTTTCTCTCTCAGTCGAATTGCACCTTCCCCATTTAGGTGCAGTCCATCCCTGCTAAAGAGCCGGTAACCGACTGAGAAGTCGGCCCAGTTCTCCTACCTACACCAGCTCCTCAGCCACTTGTTAATTTCCATAATCTCCCACTGTCTCTATGGTGTGACTCGAGGTACCGGTAGTATTTTTGAGACTACTACCTTGAAGGTCCTATTCCTCAATTTAGTTCCAAAGTCCCTAAAGTCGTTTTTTTTTTAGGACACTCCATCTTCCTCTGTCATTGGTGCCAACGTGTACAATGACAGCTGGGTCTTCCCCAGCCCCTCCCAATAATCTACAACAACAAAGAACAATTGCGCAAAGAAAAATAAGCTGCTAACACTTCACTAGACCTATAGTGCATAAACATGTAGTGCAAAACAAGTGTAGCACTAAAAACCTAAATAACGAGACAGTGAATATGACATAAATAAGTGACATTCAAAACATAAGTCCATAAATTGAATAAGATATGTAGTAATTACATTCCATAAAAGTGCACAGGGATTGAATAAGGTGCAAAATAAAGTGCAATAAGTGTCCTTTGCAGGATACGGCGCAAATGATGCAAAAAAACAAAAAGCAATAGTCTTTAAAATGGATCTGAGTCCTTTAGACTGTACAGAGATCTAGCAATATACTTCATAAGACGACCAAGTGAAGAAAATGGTGGATGTATGGCATAGGTGCGCTTAACCACTTCAGCCCCAGAAGGATTTCACACTTTAGGACCAGAGCACTTTTTGCGATTCGGCACTGCGTCGCTTTAACTGACAATTGCGCGGTCGCGCGACGTTCTACCCAAACAAAATTTGCGTCCTTTTTTCCCACAAATAGAGCTTTATTTTGGTGGTATTTGATCATCGCTGCGTCATTTCTGATCGCTGCTATAAACAAAAGAAGAGCGACAATTTTGCAAAAAAAAACAAATTTCTTACTTTTTGCTAAAATACAAATACATAGAAAAAAAATACAAAAATACATTTTTTTTCATCGGTTTTGGCCGATTTATATTCTTCCTCATATTTGTGATAAAAAAAATCGCAATCGGCGGTTATTGATTGGTTTGCGCAAAAGTGGCCGCGTTTACGCATGATGAGAATTCATTTCTGGGGTTTTTATTTTATTTTATTTTTTTTACTAGTAATGACGGTGATCTGAGATTTTTAGCGGTACTGCGATATTGGGGCAGACATGTCGGACCATTTTGACACTTTTTTGGGACCATTGGCATTTATACAGCGATCAGTGCTATAAAAATGCACTGATTACTGTGTAAATGCCATTGGCAGTGAAGGGGTTAACCTGCAGGGGGCGCTCTAAGGGTTAACTGTGTTCCCTGGGCGTGTTCTAACTGGGTGTGGGCTGCCCTAGCAGGGGAAGGGAAGTGATCACAGCTTCCATGTAGAGGAAGGCTGTGATCACAGCCCTTCCCCCTCTCACAGAACGGAGGTCCGTGTTTACTTACACGGACCTCCGTTCTTTCAGTGCGGGGGGGGGGCATCGCAGGTAGCCGGCGGCGATCGAGTCTGCCGCACCCACTCCCTGGCCCCCCGAACACAGTAAGCGTGCGGGCGCGCCTCCGGCGGCGCGCGCGCGCTCACAGTGCGCGGTCTCGCAGCCGCCGTCGTATGACGGTGGTTTGCGATATCGAGCCACTTTGTCGCCGTCAACCTGCGGTTGACGGTCGGCGAGTGGTTAAAGGTGGTAAGATTATGCGCTTACCCGATTTGTTGGACTCACATACAATACGGTGCCCTGGGTCAATAAGTCTTGTTGGGACTGAATCCCAGATAGAATCTTCCTACAGCAGAGAGCAGGTCCAAGTGATGTTATTCGATCCTAGAGGCTAATCCACATTGGGGTGCAAACTCCAATCGATATCCCAAAGGGCGGTCACATACTCATAGACATATAAAGAAAGGACTCCGATTAAAATTTAATTTAACAAAAAGAAAGATGTACACTTACAAAACAGTTGTACAAAGCCGGCATGAAACGATTAAAAACAACAACTAGCAATGCTCATGCGATCCTCACCAAACATGTTTTGTCCTAGGGGACATTATCTGGAGCATGATAATCTGTCCACCAGATCTGTGGTTGATATTTAATATGTCAGGAATAGAGTTGAGCGAACCTCTGGAAGTTTGGGTTCTGCTGGTCCGTCCGAACTTCGGGACAAAGTCCGGGTCCGGGTCCGGACGGAACCCGAACGATCGCACGGACAACGAACCCCATTGAAATCAATGGGGACCCGAACTTTTATGCACAAAAATGGCTGTAACAAAGTCCTGGAAAGCCCTAGAGGGCTGCAAAAGGAAGTAAAATGGGGGTAAGGGTAGGGCAAGTGCCCTACAAAAAATGGGGACAGGGAAATAACTGTAAATATTTTTAAAAAAATAAAAACATAAAAAAAGCAAAAATGGAGGTGAATGTGGATCATCTTCAAACTGTGTCTGAAAAGTATTAATTAACGGTAGAAGCCATATAACTGTTCTAAAATCATCTTCAAACTAGGGCAAGTGCCCTACAAATAAA
>BLSH010290983.1:0-13427 GCA_018402905.1 Glandirana rugosa | reverse complement strand
ATGGCACGAGGGCTGGATGGTCACAGATGTTGTAGTGATATTCCAGCAGGTCGTGCAAACAGGAGAATGGTCGTACAAGCAGGGTTGGCAACGTGCAGGCAGAAAGGTACAAAAGGGTTAGGCAAGCGGATCGTCAAGTTCAGGCAAGGTTCGTTAACGGGCGGGCAGTGGAGGTACAGAGGAGTAGACAAGCGGATGGTCGTGGATAGCCGGGGTCGATGCAGGTAGCGGACAACAGGTCAAAGCAAGCCGGGTAGACAGGAAACAGGTGAAAACACAGGAACAGGTAGGGAGCTGGGGCTCACAGGTCTGGAACGCTGTAGAACAAGCAGCAACTTGGTGCAGGATGTCCAGGGTTTAAATAGGCACCATTTGGCGCCGTTTCCGGCGCGTGCGCGCGCACAGGCGCGCGCACGCGCACGGGAGCGCGCGAGCGCGCACAGAGGCGCGCGCACCACCCGGAAACGGCCAGGAACACTGGCAACGTCCTTTTTACTGACAGCTTCCAAATTGACGGATAGCCTGCATTGCCGTTTGTAGTGATTGCTCTGTATCCCCTAGTAAAATCATGGTGTCATCGGCATAGAGCATCACCTTCTCCTGCCTATTACCATAGCAGAAGCCGGTTATGCCTGAGTGCTCCCTAATCCGGATGGCCAGGGGTTCTATGGCCAGGGCAAATGGCAGGGGTGACAACGGGCACCCCTTCCTTGTACCCCTCCTCAGCTCAAAGGGAAGGGACATCCTACCCGCCTCCCATATGGCTGCCTGGGGGCGGTAATACAGTAATCGAACCCAGGAGACATAGCCCTCCCCGAACCCAAACCGCCTTAGCACCTCCCATAGATAGGGCCATTCCACGCTGTCAAAAGCCTTCGTTACATCTAACGAGAGCAAAGCCCTATGACCCATATTATCTGCTGGTGACTGCATATTGAGAAACAGCCTTCTCAGGTTAACTGCAGTGGATTTGTTAGGCATGAAACCTGCCTGATCAGGGTGAATTATGGTTGTGATGACCTTGTTCAATCTAAGGGCCAGCACTTTAGCTAATATCTTAATGTCTGTCTGCAGCAGTGATATCGGCCTATACGAGGCCTGATCCACTGGGTCCTTCCCCGGTTTCAATATCAGTACTATATTGGCCTTTGACATAGAGGGTGGTAATGTCTGTTGTTCCCTAGCGGCTTTAAACACCTCAAGCAACCTGGGCAGTAATACCTCCGCATATTGTTTATAAATTTCCATGGGAATGCCATCTTCGCCCGGGGCCTTACAGTTAGGAAAAGCACCCACCGCCTCCTGCACCTCATCCAGTGTGATTGGGGAGTCTAGTTCCTTACTCTGGGATTCAGTCAGTTGTGGGAAATTGATCCCCACTAGGCATGCTGATAGCTCCTCTGGGGTATATTGAGAGGCCGGTTGGTACAGCGTTTCATAGAATCCTGCAAGTGTCGGTAAAATCAGGTCTGGTGAGTGTACTATCTTCCCACTGTCAGTTTTTACCACCCCAATGGTCACGGAGCTTTGCTCCGTTTGCGCTATCCTGGCCAGGAGACGTCCAGTTGTTTCTCCTTCCTCAAAAAATGCTAATTTGGAGAAAAACCTCTTTTTATCTGCCTTTGAGGCCAGCAGTTGCTCATAAGCAGCCTGAGCAGACTGCCAGGCCTCTCTAGCTTCATCAGTGGGATCTTGTACGTATTGCATCTCCAGGGAGTGCACCCGTACCTCCAGAGCTTCTCTTAGGTCCCCCGAGTGTCGTCTGAGCTTTTTAATTTCAGTATTAAGTAAGTTCCGCAAATGGGTCTTAAACTCCTCCCACCTCTCCAGCACCCCCCCTCGGTGGCCAGTGAAGAACCTTCGTATGCTCCCTTCCAGCTCCTCATGCGTTTTAAAGAGTTTGAGCCAAAAGGCATTACATTTCCATGGAGCTCTAGGCAACGAGGACCCCGGAGCCACAGAGAGACACACCACCATGTGTGAATGGTCTGAGACACATCTAGGCCTATACGAGACATCGGACACAGAGGAGAGCATCGCCAAATTCCCAACTGCCAGGTCAATCCTGGAAAGAAACCCGTGAGTCTTTGAAAAACAGGAAAACTGTCTCACCTTGGAGTTTCTGTGTCTCCACACGTCCACCCACCCCACCTCCCGAAGCAGTCGCGCCAAGGGCGTCTCCCTTAACGCGGTGGAGGGCCCTGGGCACTGGTGCTTGTTGAGTTTTGGGTTTCACCAGCAAGTAAAATCACCTACGATGAGCAAAGGGAGGTCAGGCTTCCCCCTCAAAAAATCCAGGAGAAGCCTAAGCACCCCAGCGTCAAACAGTGGTGGTATATATATACATGCCAATACACATTTCAGTATACCTATCCGGCAATGCAGATAAACAAATCTCCCCTCAGGGTCCACTCTGGCATCATATTCCTGGTAGTCCAGGGACCTGTGTATCACAACACTCACCTCCTGTGAGAACGAGGTGTGAGTGGAGTGATAGGCCCACCCCATCCACGAGCATCTCAAACCACTTTTGGTGCCTGCCGTTAAGTGCGTCTCCTGAAAGCAGATAATGGCAGGGTAAAACTTTTTAAGGGAGGCAAAAATCATAGTGCGCTTCAGAGGAGAGCTCAGTCCTCTAATGTTCCAAGATATCAACGGTATCCCAGCCATAGTACTTGTGCAGGTAGCCTCTGTCAGGGGCATGTGAATTCCATGGGGAGACAATAGGTAGCAGGGGCTAAGTGGGAAGTTCGGTGGTTATGTAGTGAGGCCAGTGGCCGGGGCAAAAAGTGGGCAATAAATGAGCGTCTGTATTACATGTCTGGATCACGAATAGATGGCAACAAAAAAGAACAAACCGGCACCTCAGTGCCAACAGTCATAGCAGGACCTGTACAGGCGTAGCTGCCTGCCTGGGCTCCTATGGGCCTGGCGGCAGATAGGATCTGACATTTATCGTAGGGCAAAGGTTCCTTGCAATCCAAGCCCGCCAACCGGGCGGGTACATTAACTCTAACATTTTTTGATAGTGAGGAAACAGTTCGCCGTCTCATTATGCTTAGCATTAGTTCTTGAAGTCGCTATAAAGTTCCTGACGCTGTTAGAAAATGTAATGTTCCCCGGCAAAAGGAAAATATATTGTTGTTGAAAAAATATTCAGGCCTCCGAATGTGTGCAACAATAAACTGAGCGTTACAATAACTGGCAATACGGCCTGTGGCTAAGTCAATCTGGTGTAGGGCCTGTTCATTTTGATCCAGCCATGCTGCCGCGTCTCTTGCTGACTCAAAGAATTGGGCTTGACCTTCGGCTGTAACACGCAGCTTAGCCGGGTAGAGCATGGCATAGGGTAGTTGTAGGGAGTGAAGACGCCGCTTCACTTCACCGAATTTGGCCCGACTCCTCTGGACCTCTGCTGAAAAGTCCGGGTAAAACGACACTCACACCCTGTTGTATTGCACATTTCCCCGCTCCTGGGCACATCTCTGCACTGCCTACCGGTCCCGATAGTGTAAGAGCTTGGCCAGCATGGGTCTCGGCAGTGCTCCCTGGGGTAGGGGACGGCCCGGTATCCTATGAGCCCGCTCCACCATGAAGAATGGGGAGAAGGCCTCCTTGCCGAAGACCTCCATAAGCCATTGTTACACAAATGCGGTGGGGTCTCTTCCCTCAACCTTCTCCGGGAGACCCACTATACGGACATTATTTCTACGCAGGCGATTTTCAGTGTCCTCGGCTCTATTGGCCAGCTCCTGGGCCAGCCTGTATGCTGTCTGGGCTTCTCGGGTTGTTTGCGGGATTGTGTCCTCAATATCGCTAATCCTACTTTCCACTGCCGTGGCTCTCTCCCGAAGCTTTTGCAGATCTTGCCTCAGCAGGGAGACCGCCTCCTTAAGGCCCCCAAATTGATCCTTCAGGGTGTTCACCGAGGCCATGCATACATGCACTGCTCGCAGTATCTCAGCTTATGTAGGCTGTTCAGGTTCCCGCGGGTCCCCCATAGGCGAGGCAGGGGATCATGCAGTCTCTATGGCGGCACCCTCAGAGCCCATGGTCTTACCCTGTCCTTCTTCCAGCAATTCACCACCCGTCTGAGGCCTAGTTTCGGCCAGGGCCTCCACCGCGCGCTGACCCTGTGGCTCTCTGTGCATAATACAGCATGTCCCTGGACTGCTCTCTCCCCTGTGCCTTGCCCACCTTCTTACTGCTCCCATCCTTACTTTTGTCTGGAGCGCAAGGTGTTTGTTGAGGGAGGGCCGCAGCTGTGGCGCCGCCATCTTGGGAGTCTGAGCCCGTCATCCCAGTCCAACCTGTGCGGGTCTTCCTCTGGGTGCAGAGTGTTGGCGGTGGGTCCAGGAGAGGCAGAGGGTCTGAAGCCAGCTGGGGGGACCGCAAAGAGACAGGTTATGGATGCCGGGGAAGGATCGTTTCAAGGATCAGGCACGGAGCTGTGAGAAGTGCGTCTTCTCACATGCCGATCTTGGCCAGGCCCCCAATAAGCGTATATTGATTGGTTTGCACAAAAGTTATAGCGTCCAAAAACTATGGGATATATTTAGGGACTTTTTATTGTTTTTACTAAGTAATGGCGGGAATCAGATTTTTAGTCAGACTGCGACATTGAGTTGGACAAATCTGACCCCAAGTGACACTTTTTGGGGAGCAGTGACATTATTACATTGATCGGTGCTATAAAAATGCACTGTTAATGTGCTAATGACACTGGCAGGGAAGGGGTTAACACTAGGGGGTGATCAAGGGGTTAACTGTTTCCCCTGGGTGTGTTCTAACTGTAGGGGGATGGGCTCACTGGGACATCACCCTGACACAATGTCACCTCCTTGCAGTTGATTTACACCTCTAATTGCCGCCAGGGCCAGATTAAGAGCATCATTGGCCTGGTTCTGAGGATTTTGGTGGGCCTTTCATGCTTCCAACATTGTGGGAACAGTTTGGGGATGGCCCCTTCCTGTTCCAACATGACTGTGCACCAGTGCACAAAGCAAGGTCCATAAAGACATGGATGAACGAGTTTGGGGTGGAGGAACTTAACTGACCTGACCTCAACCCAATAGAACACTTTTTACCTGAATTAGAGTGGAGACTGTGAGCCAGGCCTTCTCATCCACATCAGTGCCTGACCTCACAAATGTGCTTCTGGAAGAACGGTCAAACATTCCCATAGGCACACTCTTAAACCTTGTGGACAGCCTTGCCAGAAAAGGTGAAGCTGTTATAGCTGCAAAGTATGGGGCAACTCAATATCGAACCCTACAAACTAAGGCTGGGATGCCATTAAAGTTCATGTGCGTGTAAAGGCAGGCAATACTTTTGCCTAGCTAGTGTATCTGCCAAGATTTTTAATGGTGGTGGAACCCTCCTACACATAAATACTACATTTAGACATAATTTAGGCAAGGCCCTGAGTCAGGAGTTATGTTTAACAACATAGAGAGAACAAGCAGCATCTATACATGAAGTGACATGTTTGGGATTCAAACTCAGGACCTGAGCAGTGGTAGGCAGAATTTCTACCTTGTGAGCCACAGGGCTGCTGCGTGTGGAGTCTCCTACACATAAATACACAGATACTGCATTTCTTGGAATGTATAAGAATTACATTAGTCAGGAGTTTCTCTTCTTGATTTATTCTGTGATATTTGGTGTTTCTTGCTGTGTGAGTGTAGAATAGTAATGCTATCCTCAGATTTTTGGGAATGACATTTTTATTTCTGATGTTGGTACACATATCACATTTTGTGGGCTAAAATTAAAGTGGTTGTCAACTCTGGACAACCACTTTAACCTACAGGTAAGCCTATAACAAAGCTTACCTGTAGGTTCCCTGCATATCTCCTAAACCTACACGGTTTAGGAGATATACAGTGCACTTGCATGTGCTGACATCATTGGCACATGTGCAGTGAAAAAAACGGCCTTCATGCCATTTCTTGACTGAGATTGTGCCACGATTGGCGGCTCCCTTGCGCATGCGCGGGAATGATGTCACGCGGCTCCAGCCTGTCACAGAGCCGGAGATCACGACTCTGGAAGGAAGAGGGGTGAAAATGGGGACATTGCGAGCTTTCAATGTAGGTAAGTGACACATAATAGACTAGTATGCGATCCATACTAGCCTATTATGCTTTTAAATTGCTGGGTAACAAAGAGGAAGCAAAAGCCATCAGGGTTTACCTCTTCTTTAAGATCATTTGGAAAGAATAAAAAATAAAACAAATTGGACTAATTTTAAATTTCCACAAGCAATTGTATTGTTTTTGGTTTGTAAAGACACCTGTTTGAGTTTGGAGAAATATTTTTGTGAGATAGATATCAACAAGTGAAAGTGACACATTCTACCATTCTTAAAAACAAAATAGATTATCAAAATTGCAACATTGTTGCAAGTACAATTTCTTTGAGAGAAAGATACATTTCATTTCAACATCTTTGAGGAAGTTACAATTGAATTAGAATGAATGGCTGAAAATTGCATTGGGCTGCATTGCTCCAACTTTTACTCCCAAAAAACTCTCACAGCTCTCATTTTGTTTTTTTCTATAGCGCCCTGTAATTACTCCATGGAAGCAAAATTCTGTGCAGTTTCGGGTCTGAGCATGCTCAGTGGTGCTCAGCTGTGCTCTGCACCTAGGAGTAAAGAGACTGGGAATTTATCTCTTCTCAGACTTTTTAAGATATTTCAGTGTAGAAATCACTTTTTCACACAGTTTAAAAGCAGATTATGTTTAAACAATATGCCACAAATTTTAATACAATTCAGGTGATTATATCATGCTCTAAACATTATTTCCATGTGCACTTCTCCAGGTCTTAACTGGAGTAAGGATTTGGGCGCTATCTCTTGCGTGGGCGCTATAGTGAATACCATTTTGGCGCTATTTAGTGCCATTTGCCGCTCAGTACCACGGAGTAATTGTTTTCTCTCTTTACTTATGGTGAGTCTGCATCCTTCTTCTTAAAGGTAAAAAAAATATATATATATATATATATATATATATATATATGTATATATATATATATATATATAAATATATATATAACTACAAAGCTTGCTTACAAAGCAGGAGTTGGGAGAAAATGGGTATTTTGTGAAAGCTGTGGGGAAGGAACAAGAGTTAGCCTCTATGTTGTGCTACTCTACACTGTGTAAAACTCAGCTGCTGTCTGTGATTTACACAACAATAGTGCCTGTCGGCCGCCCGCGGATTGCATAACAATAGCGCCTGTCGCCCATGATTTACATAACAATGGTGTACACACACAGAGCTAAAGAGCATTAATGACTCACTGGCATGGGCCTATCTTGAGGCTGCAGCTCCAAAAGCCCCTATATTAATCTGGCCCTGATTGCCATAATACCATGTCACAATCATGTGCATTGCATGGCAATCATGGGTTTAAATCAGGTGGTAAGGAGCCAACATATCTCCTCCTCCTCACCACTTATCAAACACACTCAGATCCCTTTTCAGAGGAGCAGTGCCTGCCACACTTGTGAATAAGCCCTTAGTTGCATTTGGCAGCGGCACCCTTAGCTGCTTTCACACTGATGTGCTGCAGTTTACCCCACACCACGGGTGCAGCACAGGGCCTCTGCAACTTTCCTGGGTTATCTGCGCTTTGCCATAGACTTCTATTCCTGTTGCTGGCACCACTCTGGAGAGTGCTAGCTGGGAAAAGAGGTGGGTGAGTTGGTATCACTGTGCATGGGACAGGAGCCGGCACTACAGAGGAGGCATCGCCATATGAGACTCTTCCTCCCTACTACACCTCCAACTTTACAAGTAGTCCCTCTGCACTGTACAGTGTTTGATGCTCTGGGATGGAGGGTCAGCAAGCCCAGACCGCGATCTACCAGTAACCTGTCCATGATCTACTTGCTGCTGACCTCAGATCAAAGTTATATACAAGAAACATTTGTCTGCAAGATGGAGAGATCTGGGCCTTGTATTATTGGGTGAGAAATGTGAATCATCCAACCAACAATCTACCCCAACATAGACATAAATTCTGATCTCTGACAGTCAGTGGAGGGGGGAAGGAATGAATGCCAATAATAGCGAGTGACCTGAAGGACTATGATGGGAATTCCCAGTGTAATCGGCCAATCAGAAGTCTGTCTTTGTATAACTTTCATCTAGATCAGTGGTTCTCATCCTCAGTCCTCAATTATCCCCAACAGGCCATGTTTGCAGGTTTTCCTTTATCTTGCACAGGTGCTTTATTTCAGAGTCAATGGATTGGTATTTTGGACAGCTGTTTTATCTAAGAGAAATTCCCAAAACTTGGCCTGTTGGGGGTACTTGAGGACTGAGGTTGAGAACCACCGATCCAGGTGACATGTCTGATTCCTTACACAGAAGATTTATACCAGAATTCTGCATATTATATCATTTAGACCCCTTTCACACTGGGGCACTTTTCAGGCACTTTAGCTCTAGAAATAGCACCTGTACAGCGCATGAAATATGCCCCCCCCAATGTTAAAGACTGAGTGCTCTCTCTCACACTGGGGCGGTACACTTGCAGGACAGGAAAAACAGTCCTGCAAGCAGCATCTTTGGGGCGGAGAGGTGAATACACCACTCACACATCACCCCTACCATTGAAATGAATGGCCAGCGCTTCTGAAGCAGCTGAACATCACATCAGAAGCATACTGACACTTTTTACTCCTTTTTATCCCCTTATGGGGGTTAAAAGCACTCTGTTGCCGCCCAAATAGCAGTAAAGCTCTGATAAAACTAGTGGCACTTTACCGCCACCGCCCCCACGACCCAGTGTGAAAGTAGCCTGATAGGATAATTCTCACCTCAGCCACTGCAGAGTACAGCCAGGATGTCTGAGCCCCTCACATAGAAGTTTTATTCCAGAGTCTTCCAGATCATTATATGATAAATACAGGCTGGTGAGGGATCGATTATTGATAAGAATGGATCTGAGATCTTTACAGCCAGAGGAAGTCACACCACAATCATCCAACCTGCAGAGACAAATCCAGACACATGATATCATATTATAAGATGAATATGAGGAATTATTCCCATTTAGTGAAAAGTAACATAGCATCACTAGAGCGGAATATCAGGATATACAGAATGTTATACAGAGGAAAGATCTTGTTATTAGGGAAGCTGATAAAGGTGAAGCTGTTGTAGTTCTTATGTCTACGTATAAAGAGGGGGCGCTGTGACAGCTCAGTCACCCCCTTATGTAGCCGGGTATTAAAGGGTTACTAAAGGTTCATTTGTTTTCTTAAAAATAACAAACATGTCACACTTACCTCTGTGCAATAGGTTTTGCACAGAGTGGCCCCGATCCTCCTTTTCTAGGGTCCCTCAGTGGTGCTCCTGGCTCTTCTTCTCGAGTGACCCATCAGGAAAGTGCTTTCCCTGGGGTCACTCATGCGGGCTCCCATATACTTCTGCTGTGTCAATTGAGGCAGACAGCAGAAGTAACATGGCCCCACCCCCATCATTGGATTTGATTGACATTAGCGGGAGCCAATGGTTCCTGCTGCTATCGATCTATGCAATAAGGACCTGTGCCAGTGGCTGGAGCTGCTAGGCTCATCCCCACCGCTGGAACGATCGGATTTATGTAAGTAAAAGAGGGGCTCTGGGGGGGGGCTGCTGCACTACCAGATGTTTTCCACCTTAATGCACCTTGAGACTTTAAAACCCCTTTAACCATTTCAGCCCCAGAAGGTTTTACCCCCTTAATGACCAGGCCATTTTTTGTAATACGGCACTGTGTATCTTTGACTGGCAATTGTGCGGCCGTGCAACATTGTACCCAAATAAAATTGAAGCCCTTTTTTCCCACAAATAGATCTTTCTTTTGGTGGTATTTGATCACCTCTGCGGTTATTATTTTTTACGCTATAAACAAAAAAAGAGCGAAAATTTTGAAAAAACATTTTTTTTTACTTTCTGCTATAAAACATCCAATAAAAAAATGTAACAAAATCAAATTTCTTCATAAGTTTAGGCCGATATGTATCCTGCTACCTAATTTTGGTAAAAAATCCCAATAAGTGTATATTGATTAGCTGAGCCACCGGCTGTGTGTACAACAGATTAATCCATCTAATAAACGTAGGGCCTAATCACGGCCTCTCACGGACCTTAAACAGAAAAGGCCATTCAATGGAATCAAATGCCTTGTGGGTATCAAGAGTGACTACTATCCTTGTATCCGGGGGTTCAGAAGGGACCTGCAAATTAGTGAAAAGGCAGTGAAGATTAATAGCTGTGGATCTGCTTGGTATAAAAGCGGTTTGATCCGGGTGTATAATATTGAGAATAATTGCAATTAGTTGTCTGGCCAACACCTTTGCTAATATTTAATATCAACGTTAATCAGAGAGATAGGCTAATAAGATTCACAGATTTTGGGGTCCTTGTTTGGTTTTAGTACCAAAATAATCAATGCCTCCTGTAGGGAGGGTGGCAAAACATTCTGCTCAAAAGCCTCCAGGTACATCACCAGTAATCGAGGAGTAAGATATTCAGAGTGCGTGAGGCGCATGCACGGAGCCCAGTGAGGCAGACATGCAACGCTGAAGCTCCGATACCCGAGAACAGCTGGATCGCTTCACACAGCCGCCCGCAGCCTATTGCCACTCAGCCTGCCTAGGAGAGATGTCGGAAAGGTAGGGGAGCCAGTTGAGAGCCCGGACATGGTTCACGGAGGGGGTAAATCGGCCAGTAAAATGACCCCCATCCTGGAGGCCTTAACTCGCGGCACAGCCAAGATGGCGGCTGCACACAGTGTACACGCTGCCACGAGCAGCAGCTCCCAGGCCCGCAAGCAGCTCCAGAATCTCCCAGAGCTACAAGAGGACAAGGATGCTGAAACCTCTTTGGCCATAGAACAAGGTATGCCCCCCGCCATCCTGCAGCAATTCAAAAGAATGTTACATAAGGCCCTGAAGCAGACATCAGAGCACATCACAAATAGTCTGACAAAAGAAATTAGGGATCTGGGCTCTCGGACTGCAGCTTTGGAGGATAGACTGGATGATTTAGAAGTAAATACACAAGACTACCTGTCCGCAGTTGAAAACCTTAAAGAAGAGAACCTGTTAATGCAAACTAGGTTAGAAGAGTATGAGAACAGAATCAGGAGGTCTAATCTTCGTATAAGAGGAATACCAGAAACGATCATAGACTTACAGTCTACCATAATAGCAGCACTCTTTCAAGAGCTAAAACCAGCTCTGCCCCTAGAACATTTGGAAATAGACAGAATCCACAGAGCACAAAAAGCAAGATGGTCCTCCGCGTGATATTATTGCAAAGTTCTATTACTACCGAACAAAGGAGCAGCTCCTGAATGCCGCCAAAGAGAAGGAGGCCCTGATCTTCCAAGGTCATAAATACCAAGTCTTTTCAGACCTATCCCCATTGACAATATCCAAAGGCAGAGCAATGAAACCCCTCTTGATTGAGTTGCAACAACAGCAAATAACATACGAATGGGGATTCCCCTTCTCGGTTCGGTTCACATACCAAGGCACTAAATACAGGTGTAGATCTCTGGAGGAACTCCAGCAAACCCTTCAGGAACATCACATTCTTGACCCCCCTGTAAACACAGGGACCTCTCATCGCAAGGCAGCTGCGTCCTCGCCACTTAAAGCATCCTTCTCGCCAAGTAAGCAGGAGGGTGCACATGTGCACACAAGAAGTCGCCTGAACCCGGTCCTACTGGACCAGGAGGACTCCATGGATTGACTCCACACCTTTGGTAGCCTAATCCCTTCTCATTCCTCTCTGCACGCCGTGCCCTGGATTGGCAACACAGTCCCACACACTGTTCTGAACTTTCCTCATTAACTGTATGTTCCAGATGGGTATCCCTCACCTCCGATCCCTGCTTTCTAGCAGAAGGACCTCCCTTTTATTAGGGACCCCACTTCAAACTGCTGTTTTCCCGTGGCAGAGAAAACAAAGGTTCACTCGGTTAAGTCATGGTTCACTGTATCCCAGGATGAGTTAGGATTTTACCACCTGATGGGTTGAGACTTTACCAGCAGAGTTAGAGATCGAACATAACCCCTGGTGGATTTCTCAAACCTTAGGTATCGCTACTTAGCATAGGTAGCACTCCTCATCCTAGATTCCTCCTGATCACTATTGTTTACAAACATTCAGTTGGAATTTTGGTTGATAGCGTACCTCCTGTCTCTTGCAGAACCATGGTCCGGAATGGCTGCGGCTGATATATGCTCAAAATAATTGCATGCTTACATAAGGTGCTGTTCTCGTGTACTTGTTCCTTGTGCCTCGTCTCACTCTTCACAGCTGCTCGCATTAATTATGTGGGCCCTTGTGAACAGCGATTTCAGTTCGGACAGATGGGAATTTTCTCTGATCGGAAAACATTTTGTTTTATGGTCTTTTGTTATGTGTTTGTTTTACTATGTTAATCTTCTCTTTTGTTTTCATGTCTTCTTCTTAGCTTTTCCTTGTTCCCCACCCCTCCATCACCTGTCCACTTGGGATGCCCTCTTAGGCCGGTTCCTGGCGTCATCAGGTAAGCAGGATACACCACGTCTTACAACATGGCCCCCTTGAATGTGGTTACTTTGAATGCCCAGGGCCTGAACATTCCTCAGAAACGTTCCAAAGCTCACAGGTTTTTCCAGTCCCAAAAGGCCAATATTGTATGTATTCAAGAAACTCACTTTACAGCCCGACACATGCCGAAATAATTTAGTCCTCATTACTCACAGGTATACAACGCCCCAGCTGCAACTAAACAAAGGGGGACGCTAATTGCATTCCACCGATCCACCCAATTCTCCCTCACCAAAATCATCAGTGACCCCCAAGGCCATTATCTGATTATTATTTGGTTTCTGATGGTCACTGAGATTACCATTGTGTCATACTATGCCCCAAATAAAAATCTATGCCCCTTTCTATCACATCTAATGCAAATGGTCTCATCAATTAAATGGGGGTCCCTCATCATCTGTGGGGACTCAAACTCGACTCTAAACCCCATATTAGATAAGACTCCCTATGATCAATCAGTGAACAAATCAAAGCCAACTTTCTCTCATATTTTGTTTAAAAATAATTTGGTTGATACGTGGAGGGAAGTTAACCTGACAAAAAAAAGATACACACGCTACTCATATCCTCATAAAGCGTATTGATCACATTTTTGTCAATAATGGTCTAGCGCCCGAAATCCTATTGTCCCATATCATCCCGGGTTCCCTGGTCAGACCACTGCGTGGTTCTCACCTCTCTGGTCTCACCAATACCAAGATCTCAGGATCACACATGGATCCTTCCTGAGCATGGGGAACCATTATGAATTACCGTTCCCACGGCAATCACAGCTACCTTGTTGAGGGCTGATTCCCCCTTATAGTGAATCGGCTGCCTTTA
>BLSH010290980.1:100177-123979 GCA_018402905.1 Glandirana rugosa | reverse complement strand
GAATAGGCCTCAATACAAAAAAAAAACCATGTTGGCTACCTCCTCCTACTCCTCTACCACCGCCACTTCCACCTACACTGCCACGGTCACGGCCTAGTCAACCTCTAGGCTCCTACTCCACATCCATCCCCCTTCCCATTTTTTTACTTGATTTTAATTTATTTTACCTATCCCCATTTATTTGTAGGGCACTTGCCCTAGTTTGAAGATGATTTTAGAACAGTTATATGGCTTCTACCGTTAATTAATACTTTTCAGACACAGTTTGAAGATGATCCACATTCACCTCCATTTTTGCTTTTTTTATGTTTTGATTTTTTTTTAAATATTTAACGTTATTTCCCTGTCCCCATTTTTTTGTAGGGCACTTGCCCTACCCTTACCCCCATTTTACTTCCTTTTGCAGCCCCCTAGGGCTTTCCAGGACTTCGTTACAGCCATTTTTGTGCCTAAAAGTTCGGGTCCCCATTGATTTCAATGGGGTTCGTTGTCCGTGCGATCGTTCGGGTTCCGTCCGGACCCGGACCCGGACTTTGTCCCGAAGTTCGGACGGACCAGCAGAACCCGAACTTCCAGAGGTTCACTCAACTCTACCCGAGACCTTTCTTGGATTTTGAGGTGCTTATTTCTCTGCAGCTTGTGCTTTGCTTGTACAGTGCTAATAATTATTCATACCCCTGGCAAATTTTGACTTAAAGTTACTTTTATTCAACCAGCAAGTCATTTTTTTCACAGGAAATGACATAGGTGTCTCCAAAAAGATAATAAGACGATGTACAAGAGGCATTCTTGTGGGAAAAAAAAAAGCATTTCTCAGCTCTTATTTACATTTGAGCAAAAAGTGTCCAGTCCAAAATTATTCATACCCTTCACAAACTGTCACAGTCTGTGGGAAAATCAAAAGTCCTATACCATTCCAAATAATCCAAGCTGTTCTAAAGCATCCTAATTACACTGATTAATTGGGAACAGCTGTTTTAATCAACTCAACAGGTGAAAAACAGCAACTCTCTGCAGTTGGTTTCTGGACAGTCATGGCTAAGACAAAGGAGCTTAGTGAGGACCTGCGGCTGCGCATTGTGGCTGCTCACAAAGTCAGGAAAGGGCTACAAGGCCATTTCTAAATGTTTTCAAGTCCCAGTGGCTACAGTGCAAAGTATTATTAAAAAATACAAAATGTTCTGCACTATGGAAATTCTCAGAGGACGTGGTCGGAAGCCAAAAGTGACACCTGTGCTGGCCAGGAGGATAGTTAGAGAGGTGAAAAAGAATCCAAGGATCACCACCAAGGCCATCCTGGTGAATCTGGGCTCTGCTGGTGGCAATGTCTCAAGGCAGACAATCCAACAGACACTGCACACTGCTGGGTTCCACAGATGCAGACCAAGGAGGATGCCACTTCTCCAGATAAGGCACACAAAAGCTCGCTTGGACTTTGCAAAAGCTCATCTGGACAAAGAAGAAGACTTCTGGTCTTCTTTGTTATGGTCAGATGAAACAAAAATGTAATTGTTTGGTCACAATGATGTTTCCTTCATTTGGTGTAAAAAAGGAGAAGCCTTCAACCCAAAGAACACCATCCCCACGGTCAAACATGGTGGTGGGAACCTAATGCTTTGGGGGCGTTTTTCAGCCAATGGATCAGGGAACCTAATCACAGTAAACGGCACCATGAAAAAGAGCAATACATGAGGATTCTCAGCGACAACATCAGGCAGTCTGCAGAGAAACTTGGCCTTGGGCACCAGTGGACATTTCAGCATGACAACGACCCAAAACACACAGCAAAAGTGGTGAAGAAATGGTTAGCAGACAATAACATTAACGTTTTGGAGTGGTCCAGACTTGAATCCAATTGAATCCAATTGAGAATCTGTGGAGGGAGCTAAAGATCAGGGTGATGGCAAGAAGACCCTCCAACCTGAAATATTTGGAGCTCATTGCTTAAGATGAATGGGCAAAAATAACTGTGGAGACATGCAAAAAGCTGGTCTGCAATTATAGGAAGCGTTTGATTGCTGTAATAGCCAGGACACTTTTTGCTCAAATGTAAATAAAAGCTGAGAAATGTTTTTTTTCCACAATATTGCCTCTTGTACATCGTCTTATTATCTTTTGGGAGACACCTATGTCATTTCCCGTCAAAAAATGACTTGCTGCTTGAATAAAAGTAACTTTAAGTCAAAATTTGCCAGGGGAATGAATAATTATGGGCATCACTGTAGATGCCTGGTCATGCAGGTTGTGCTCAGGTTTAGAACAATTATGCCTCGCTTCAGGCTCTGATTGCACAGCGTGCAAACCACTCGTGTCTTGTCGTCAGCACATTGTTTGAAGAACTGCCACGCCAGGGAACTCCTTTGAGCTGCCTTTGGTGTGCTAGGTCCCTGGGTTCGGTGGGTAGCAGCGGGCGTACTATCTAGGGGACGGGTGCTCCGCTTTTGCAACCTGCTTCCTCTTTTGCTGTGCTGGTGCCTTTGTGCGACCACCACCTCTTCCTCCAAACTGCACACGTCACTCGCATGACCTTCATTCCATGTGGGGTCTAGGACCTCATCATCCTCCACATCATCTTCCACCCACTCTTCACCACTGCCCTCCTTGTCAGTCTGCACACTGTAGAAAGCCACAGCAGTTTCGTTATCATCAGAGACGTGCTGTGGTGGTGTTTCCATTTCCTCATCCTAATATAGAAGTGGTTGGGCATCGGTGCACTCAATGTCTTCCACTTCTGGGGCAGGGCTATGTGGATGGCCCATGGAAAGCACACTAGCAGAGTCATCAAAAAGTATAAGAGACTGCTGCATGACTTGGGGCTCAGACTGCTTGGCTGATTTACAAGGGGCTAAGGTGAAAGACAGATGGCCATGGGGTTCAGGTGCCAACTCTGAGCTTTCAGCAAGGGACCGGGTGGGAGAGAATGTGAAGGAACTGGAGGCATTGTCAGCCACCCAATCTACTATCACCTGTACTTCTTCTGGCCTCACCATTCGTTGAGCGGCATTCGGGCCTACCATATAACGTTGAATGTTCTGTCGGCTACTCACACCTGAGGAAGGTGTTTCACTTGTGCGTGTAGCTGGCACAGATCGACCACGTCCTCTCCTTGCAACAGGAGCTTCACCAACACCAGCAACACCAGCAACACCAGCAGCACCACGACCACATCCCTTATTTGACACTCTCCTCATTCTGGACGCAAATGTACTATTTAGCACAAATTTATATTATTTTTTAAACCGGCAATGTAGACGCACTTTTTAATTTTGTGCAAGAAATGCACAGCAAGGTGCAAATGTACTATGTAGCACTATTTATTATTATTTTTTTTTTAAACCGGCAATGTAGACGCACTTTTTAATTTTGTACAAAAAATGCACAGCAAGGTGCAAATGTACTATGTAGAACTATTTGTTATTTTTTTTTTAAACCAGCAATGTCGACGCACTTTTTAATTTTGTGCAAGAGATGCACAGCAAGGTGCAAATGTACTATGTAGCACTATTTATTATTCTTTTTTTTAAACCAGCAATGTCGACACACTTTTTAATTTTGTGCAAGCAATGCACAGCAAGGTGCAAATGTACTACGTAGCACTAATTATTATTCTATTTTTTTTAAACCAGCAATGTAGACGCACTTTTTATTTTTGTGCAAGGAATGCACCGCTGGCCGCAAATGTAGTATTTAGAATATATTTTTTTTTTAAACCAGCAATGTAGACGCACTTTATTTTTGTGCAAGAAATGCACCGCTGGCCGCAAATGTAGTATTTCGAATATATATATTTTTTTTTAACCAGCAATGTAGACACACTTTTTAATTTTGTGCAAGAAATGCCCCGCTGGCCGCAAATGTAATATTTTGCACAAAAAAAAAAATAATAATAATTTTTTTTAAAATTTGTCTAACTGCAATGTAAAAGCAGTATTTAAATATGCCAAAATGTTGCCAACTGAACTAACAGAACACAATTAAAGTAGTGTCCCTGACACACAAACAGTTGCCAGTGCACTGCACTTGAAAAAATGGCTGCAAACGCCCACTTAACAAACAGAAAAATTGCTTAGGTTTTATATGAGGCACTTTGCTTAGCAAACAAAAATCTCCTCTAGCACCCACCCACCAATAAATCGCAGTTTTTAACAGATTTTCTAAAGCTAATCTGTCCCTCACAGCAGCAGCAGCATCCTCTCCCTACACTAGTATGAGATGATGTGACATGCAGCACTGCGTGACTCCAGCTTATATAGAGGCTGGGTCACATGATGCACTGGCAAATCACAGCCATGCCATTAGTAAGCATGGCTGTGATGGCTTCTAAGGGCAAACGAGTGAAACACTTGTTGATTGGCTGCCCTGCAGCTATTCAACTGGTGCGAAAAAATACCCGAACCCGGACTTTTTCTCAAATGTCCGAGTTCGGGTTCGAGACACGGAAACCCTAAAGTCCGGTACGCTCAACTCTAATGATGTGTATTTTTTTTTGGGTTAACAAACGCTTTAAACCCTTCTGAAAAAAAAAATAAAAATGACAGCCTGCAAGACAATAGCATAATGAGCTAGTATGCATCGCATACTAGCTCATTATGAAATACTTACCTTGAAACGAAGATCCGAGCGGGCTGCTCGGTCCGCTCTGTGGGAGCGGACATCTTCTCCCAGATCTTGCTTCCGGCGCTGTGACTGGCCGGAGCTGCAGGACGTCACTCGTGGGACCCTTCTCGCAGTGTCCGCCCCTACTGCCGGGCCTTTGCCGACACATACATGGCGCATGCGCCGTGACATACACGGCGCATGCGCCGTAACTCCAAAGCATTTTGGAGAGAGAATATCTCCTAAACCGTACAGGTTTAGGGGATATTCATTTTACCTACAGGTAAGCCTTATTATAGGCTTACCTGTAGGTAAAAGTAGTAAAATTGGGTAGACAACCGCTTTAAGTTGACAATTTGAATTGTTATTTGAAAAATATGTAACATTCTTATTGTGTCCTTCCATTGGGATCTTTTCCTTTATGTTACAGTTGATGTAACCATCACAATGTCGAGCTAACCTGTTGAATTTATTTTTCTGCAAATAAAATACTTTTGTAAAAGAAAAAAATAACTTCAGTAAGGAAACTTTGATGGCTTGGACTAAAAAGTTGCATTAAACTGCAATGGGATACATGACAAGAAAAAGGAAGAAAAAGAGTCATATCTGTGTATCGCTTACTCTTGTAGGAAATTTTCCCAGGTTTTCCTCTGTGGATTGCAATACAGGAAATAGCCTACGCGTTACGTCATGTGACTTCTTCAGGGCTGATATATCTTCACTTTTATATCTTCACTGTCACTTTTAATCACTGGATTATATCACTGCCATTTTTAATGTTTTAGGCTTTATATAGCCAATGCTTTTATAAGATTGTACCCACTGCATTTTTATTGAAGGATTTATTATATATTGCACTTTATATCGTCTATTTATACCTATATACTTTTACATGCGTTATCCTCATCATTGTATATATTTTTACATCATACACGTATATTTTTAAATCAGAATAACGTATGAGACCACTATATATTAACACCTACAGAAATAGGCTTTCCTTTCAATTACATTGCTTATATTGTCATATAGTTAGGTACAGCAGCAACCTAGTCCACTTGCACCACTCCTATCATAGTAGCGCGAGGATACCCCTACCATACTATACCTTCAGGAAGGATATGTACGCTTGGAAAACCAAGTACAGGACCTGGCCACTCCTAATCTTCCCAGCGGAGGTCATACGTCTATCCACACAACAGGGACTCTGCCTATGGATCCAAGGGTGCCTATGCCTGAGCGGTTTGCGGGGGACTGCAGGAAATTCAGGTCTTTCCGCAGTTCCTGCAAGTTATACTTTGCTCTCCAGCCCCGCACGTTCTCTTTGGAAGCCACCAAGGTGGGCCTGGTGATCTCACTTCTTCAGGACGACCCACAGGCCTGGGCTCACCGCTTATTGGAGCAAAACGCCCCTGAAACCACCACCCTGGACAGGTTTTTTTCTTGCTATGGGTCAACTATATGAGGACCCACACCTGGCAGCCACAGCGGAAGCCTCGCTCTACGCCCTCCGGCAGGGCTGCCGCCCTGTAGAGGACTATGTGTCTGATTTCCAGCGCTGGAGCGCTGAAACCGTCTGGAATGAAGCAGCTCTCCGCCACCGGTTCTGGCTGGGACTTTCCGATTCCCTTAAGGATGAGCTGGCGCGCGTTGGGGTCCCTCTCACCCTCGAAGCACTAATCGGCCAGGCCATCCAGATAGACCGCCGCCTGCGGGAGCGCAGAGCAGAGAAGGCCACAGTATCTCTGCGTCCTTCCTGGCTGTCATCTCGGGGGTCTGTCTCTCCTAGTCCCAAGCCGATGCCGGCTGAGTTCGTCCATCTACCCCTGTCCTCTGAGGAACGCCAGTGGCGGATGGACCACAACCTGTGCCTCTACTGTGGCGGTTCTGGGCACAGAGTGAGGAGCTGCCCGGTCAAGATCAGCAAGACCCCCAAGACAGTCCCAGGAGAGGTGCTATCGCTGCCGAGTTCGCAGCCTCATCTGACCCTCATCATCTGCCTGCAGCTCCCGGGAAAGAGCATCCAAGTCTCGCCCATTTTGGATTCAGGAGCATGTAGTTGTTTCATCGACTTATTTTTCGCTGCTCAACATCAGGTTCCTCTCAGACCCAAGGAGCGCCCAATGTCCATTCGCCTAGGCGATGGGTCAGATATCAAGTCCGGCACAGTTACCCAGGAGACTTTTCCTCTGCCGGCCCAAACGGCTGAAGGCCACTCAGAGTTTCTAGTCTTGGACGCCATCTCCTTCCCATTATTCCCTGTGATTCTTGGTCTTCCATGGCTCCGTGCACACAGCCCACACATTGAGTGGAATGTGGGAAAGATCCGGTTCCAGTCTCCATACTGTCTGAACAACTGCTTTCAGCCATCCCAGAGAGCATCCCCAGTGGTGATGTCCATTAACCCGGACTCGGAGTGCCGCCTTGTTGTCCCAGAGGCATAGCAAGACTTCCTAGATGTCTTTAGCAAGAAAGGAGCAGATACGCTACCTCCACATCAGTCGTATGATTGCCCGATAGACCTGCTACCGGGGGCCGAGGTTCCGTTTGGTAGGATCTTTCCCCTCTCTGAAGTAGAGCTCGGGGCTCTCAAAGCCTATCTGGAGGAAAACCTACAAAAGGGTTTCATTCGGCCTTCCACTTCCCCGGCAGGGGCTGGGATCTTCTTTGTGGAGAAGAGCGATCATACCCTCCGGCCGTGTATTGATTACCGAGACCTTAACAAAATTACAATCAAGAACAGGTACCCCTTGCCACTAGTCCCGGAATTGTTCCAACGCCTCGGCTCCGCAACCATCTTCACCAAGTTGGATCTCTGGGGAGCTTACAATTTCATTCGTATACGGGAGGGGGATGAGTGGAAAACGGCATTCCGGACCCGATTCGGTCATTTCGAATACCTGGTCTTGCCCTTCAGACTGTGCAACGCCCCGGCCACGTTCCAGCACTTGGTCAATGATATTTTCAGAGATTTTCTTGACCAGTTTGTGGTAGTTTATCTTGATGATATTCTCATTTTCTCCCCCTCCTTGGAAGAACATCGGAAGCATGTCAGGAGCGTACTCAGCCGCTTACGGCTGCATGGCTTGTACGCCAAAGCCGAGAAGTGTGATTTTGAGCACACAGAGATCGCCTTCCTGGGGTCCCACATCTCCACTACAGGCACGACTATGGATCCTCAAAAGGTCTCAGCTATTGTGGACTGGCCCCCACCAGCGGACAGAAAGGCGGTACAGTGCTTCATTGGTTTTGCCAACTTCTATAGAAAATTCATCCGGGGTTTTTCTGCTGTTATCTCACCAATTACTCAACTAACAAAACAGAATACCCGGTTCATCTGGACTCCGGAAGCACAAAGCGCTTTTCAAACTTTGAAGAGACTGTTTACCTCGGCGCCTGTGCTCAAACACTCCGATTCCATGCGGCCCTATGTCCTGGAGGTGGATGCATCGGAGACCGCAGTCGGGGCAGTTTTGTCCCAAAGGCAGGGACCTAAGGCTTCTCTGCATCCAATTGCATTTTTGTCACGGAAGCTCTCTCCCCCCGAGAGAAACTACGATGTAGGGGACAGGGAGCT
This sequence comes from Glandirana rugosa, assembly GCA_018402905.1. Taxonomy (NCBI): domain Eukaryota; kingdom Metazoa; phylum Chordata; class Amphibia; order Anura; family Ranidae; genus Glandirana; species Glandirana rugosa. The sequence goes on along the minus strand of BLSH010290980.1, from coordinate 115,806 downwards.
TCTGGCCATTAAGTCCGCTTTAGAAGAATGGCGATATCTCCTGGAAGGAGCGGCTCATCCAGTCTTGGTTTTCACGGACCACAAGAATCTGGAATATTTAAGAACAGCTAAAAGACTTAGGCCTCGCCAAGCGCGCTGGGCTCTGTTCTTTTCACGATTCCAGTTACACATCACCTACCGGCCCAGATCCAAGAATCTTAAGTCGGATGCACTTTCACGAATGTTCCCTATAACCGGAGAAGCGCCTCCTCCTGACACCATATTACCCGCTCATCATTTTCTTCTGGTTCAGGAGGATTTTCTATCCCAGATCAGGCAAATGTTGGCCGGCACCGCCATACCCACAGATTCTGGACTCTCCCTCAAGGATGGTTTATGGTGGCCGGGTACACAAGTTTTTGTGCCAAAGGAGCTCCGTCTGTCCGCCCTGGAACTCTGCCATGATCTCCACCTAGCCGGACACTTCGTCCACCGGAAGACAGCTGACTTACTTGCCCGTACCTTTTGGTGGCCACAACTCAAGGAGGACTGCAGAAATTATGTCAATGCCTGCCCTGTCTGTGCCCAGAATAAAACGGAAAGAACCAGAGCTTGGGGTCTACTAAACCCGTTACCTATTCCCGAGCGCCCATGGGCGCAGATTTCTATGGATTTTATTGTGGAATTGCCCCTGTCTGCCGGCTTCACGACTATCTTCGTGGTGGTCGACCGCCTCATGAAGATGGCGCATTTCATTCCGATGAAAGGTACCCCCTCGGCCTCTGAGGCGGCCAAGGTATTCATACGGGAAGTTGTCCACCTACACGGCATTCCGAAGAGTGTGGTATCGGATAGATTTACCTCCCGGGTCTGGAGGTCTTTGTGTTCTATTCTGGGGATCAAGTTGGCGTTTTCCTCAGCTTACCACCCGCAGTCCAACGGCCAGACGGAAAGGACCAACCAGACCCTGGAACAATATCTCCGATGTTACTCTTCCTATTCCCAAGATGACTGGGTCTCCTTGTTACCTCTAGCCGAGTTCCCCTAAAACAACTCTGTTCATTCCGCTACCAAGCAGTCTCCGTTTTGGGCGAATCTCAGCTACCACCCTACATTCCTGTCTGACTTTATCCCAGAAAGTACAATCCCAGCCACCTTGGAGATCACTAAATTTCTGGAAAACAACAATAAAATGCTGCAGGAGACCCTCACCCAAACCCAGGAACGTAACAAGGAAATTTTCGATAGGAAATGAGACGTGGAGAACTTGATCTCCAACCCGGCAATCGGGTTTGGTTGGCAACCACCCATTTAAGACTATCTTGCCCATCAAAGAAACTGGGACCGAAGTTCTTAGGGCCTTTTCCTGTGAAGAAAAGAATTAATAAAGTGGCCTATGAACTTGATCTGCCACCCACACTCAAAATTCACCTGGTATTCCACGTACACCTCCTCAAGCCAGTAGCCAGAGACCTGTTTCCAGGACGGAAGACGTCCCCACCTGAACCGGTCGTGATAGACGGAGAGGAGGAGTTTGAGGTGGAATCCATCCTTGACTGCAGAAGAAGAGCGGGGGGCATACAGTTTCTTGTGAAGTGGAAAGGATATGGTCCTGAGGAGAATTCGTGGGAGCCAGAGAGCAACTTAGATGCCCAGGAGCTGGTCAAGTCCTTTTGGAGAAACAATCCGACCAAGAGAGCCCAGTTGGGCATCCGGAGGCTGCCCCTTGGGGGGGCAATGTCAGGAAAAGACAGCAGTTCCTGTGGTTTCCGCAGTGGTGCGCGTGCCTGTGCGTGTTTGCGCGCGTCCGTGCGCTCACGTGCACGCGCCGGAAACAGGCGCCAATCGGCCCTATTTAAACCTGCAGGACTTAGTGCCCGGTGCTGTCCATTCTACAGCGTTTCCTGCACCTGTGTCCCCAGCAACTATTCTTGAGTGACTTTCTGTTCCTGTCCCCCCGGCTATCCCTTTGGACTTGTTGCTATCCGCCTGCATCTGACCCCGGCTTGCCTACGACCATCCGCTTGTTTGACCCCTTTTGTACATTTGCTGCCAGCACATTGCCGACCCTCCCTGTACCCGACCATCCGTTTGCCTGATCCCGCTGTACCGCACCGCCCGCTAGTTGCCGACCCGGACTGAACCACTACTCTCCTGTTTGCACGAGCTTCAGTGGACTTCCGCCTACCAACTAAGGACTGTCCACCCCTCGTGCCCCCCTGTGCTCCTGAGCTCCCTGTTCCTACTATCAGGGGTTCTTGAACCAGGGCCGCAAGAGAGGTTGCCCCCGCATAAGCCAGACTCTACCACCAGGTACGTGACAGGGTTGAGGAAATTGGGCGGGATTCTCCAAAAACAGAAACAATGTACAATTTGAAGAGAACTAATTCCTCTCTAAAAAAGCTTGAAGCAGAAGTCCTTGCAAACTGTGGACTTGGCTTTGTAATGGAAATAGTTAAATGTAGAGCTCAACCAGAAGTCCTTGCATATAGCAAACTGTGGACTTGGCTTGTAATAGAAGCAGGTAATAGCAGACTTCTTTATTTGGTGCACTAAGAGCACAGACCCTTTACAGATAACTAGATAGGATAAGTTCTTCAGGACACCGGCCCATGTGCCCTTTCGAAAAACACATAGCTGACTCTCTAGCACGAGAGGGGTGGCAGTAGCCCAAAAGTCTCTAAGATCTCTTAGCAGTCTGTACTCATAAAATGTCCAGGGACACTTGGTTTCCTCCTTCCAACTTCAAAATGACACCCTCCTCCAGTGACACTAGGCTAGATCTTCAGCAGACAGCCCCTCAGTCAGCCCTCCTTATTTTCAGCATCCAGGCCCTCACCTGAGGCATCACAAACAGCAAGCACATGGCAGCACTGCCCTGGAGGGCAACAGCCCTTCAGGCTGGGCTGATCCTCTGCAAGAATAGACCCCAAGTTCAGTGTCCAAAGAATATATACAAACTCCCAGCAGCCTTCAGGACCCTGCTCCCTGGGATTCGCCAGGGCTGTATAAATATTCATACTACCACCTGCATAACTCCACACCTATAATCCAGAGAGTTCTACCACTCTCTGAAAAGCAGAGGGAGCCATCAGCCTGGCAGCAGCTAAGACACTGAACAGACCTAAATAATCAATTGCAGCCACCCTGGTTACACTGACCACAGTGAGCTAGCACTCAATCTAACTAATTCTAATGCCTATCTAGGAGGGTGCTACATGTGTAAGAAAACAATTTGGACAATATTTATAAAAAAATGGAAAATGGCAAAAATTTCAAACCAGGTTGAACAATGTTGAAAAGATGTATCATTGATGACAACTGGATGGCAGCATCATCCAACATGGGATAAAGAGATTAGCTAGCAGGTAAAATCGAAAGAGAAATAGCAAAAAACGATGCAAAGAAATGTAACATTCCCTATTGCCATACGGGATAACCCTGATATCCATGGAGTGAAATGTGGTCCTTATAATCATAAGTGCGCATTATTCGCAGATGACCTGCTCCTATTCATCTCCTCTCCTCTTGTATCCACCCCACAAATTATTCATCTTCTTCAAATCTTTGGTGCGGCTTCCGGGCTCTGTGTAAACTGGTCCAAATCTTCAGCCCTAAACATATCCATTCTAGAGCCGACATTATCTCGTCTCAAAAATCTATATAAATTTGCCTGGAACACTTCCCAGATACCTTACCTGGGGGTCAGTCTGGCAGCCAATATCAGTCAACTCTATGAAGCTAACTACCCTGCTTTATTTAAGAAATTAACAAATGAGCTCGCCAGATGGGATCAAGAAGGCCTTTCTTGGTTAGGCAGGATACATGCGGTCAAAATGACCCTTCTTCCTAAGATTCTGTATTTCTTCAGAGCTCTCCCTGTCCCACTTGGGAAATCTAATCTTCAAAAACTTCAATCACAAATTCTGAAATGTATTTGGGGCCGTAAGGGCTATAGATGCTCGGCCAGTGTTCTTTACAGGAGACGCAATCAAGGGGGTTTGGGTCTTCCAATCCTGTTTAAATATTACCAGGCAGCTCAATTGGCACAATTCTCAACTGTTTTCTTTAGAGGGAATAAACCTGATTGGATTAATTTAGAGAGGCAGGCGGTGCCCCTCAATACTATTAACTTTTTGATGGGGGTTCCCCGCAAGGCGAGGCCCGCTATACTCTCCCCTACGCTGTCTCACTCCTTTGCCCTTAGCGATTTAATCCTTAAACCTCCGTTTTTAGTTTCAAATCTAAGCCCTCTTAGTCATCTCTTTAATAATCCCCTTCCCCCCCCAGGTCTTGACATAAAAGCCTTTCAATGGTGGACTGATAAGGGCCTATATCGAATAGGTCATTTCTTGACCCCTGCGGGCCCTTTAACTCTAACCCACTATATCAATAAATTAGAAATGCCACCTGCTGAAACATTCTGATTTAGCCAAATACAGCATTTTCTAACTTTTTGGTGGAAGTCTAAAAACGACCATGTAGGTATTACCCCTTACGAAAAATGGTGTTCTGAAACTGAGGATCATAGAGGAGGCATTACTCTGATTTATGCATCACTGATAGAGACTACAGATAAACCTCCCTATGCGAAGAAATGGGAGAGAGACCTTGAGGTTGACTGGGAAACAGACACATGGAACCCCTTGTTCTTGAGATCTTCGAAGGGGATCACAAATATTACCTTAAGGGAAGCCAATATAAAGGTCTTTATCAGATGGTATTTAGTACCTACTAGGCTAGCAACTATGTATCCGGGTTCCTCCAACCTCTGCTTCAGAGGATGTGGGCTTTTGGGATCCTTCCTTCATACATGGTGGGAATGTCCACATATCCGGGGCTTTTGGAATAAGGTATTTCATATGATTCGTAAGATTTCGGGCCATCCCATCCCCCAAAACCCAGAAATAGCTCTTCTAAACTATAAACCTGATGGACTTTCCAAACCACTACTTAAACTCATCCACTTTATTTTGCTGGGTGCTAAAATCACAATAGCCAGGTCCTGGAAGCATCCATCAGTATCATTTTATGAGGCTAAACAAAAAATCTCTTGGATCATGGTGCAGGAAAGACTCACAAATATTATTTTGGATACTTCAACTAAATTTGATCTAGTCTGGGATCCTTGGAAGGATTACCTCAAGCTCCCTAGGTGACCTTCACTCTTTGCCCTACGTCTCTGATGCCTTGTCTTCTTCTACTCTCTTTCTTGCTCTTCCTCTCCTTTTTCCTCTACGATCATCTCCTTAAGTTATACGGGCTACTTAGCCCGATTCTTCTTACAAAATTGAGCTTGAATTGTCTCTGAGGGGCGGCACTCCATCCTAGCCATATGGCTAGAGGTGGAAGGTTGCCGGTTTCTCAATATGTCTAATATGTCCGTGATATAGATTTAGAGATAAGAGATTCGAATATATACGGGATTTGGTTATGTATGCCATAGTTGTTGTTGGGCCTTTAGGGTTGGGGCTGGGTGGGTCGCAGCCTGTCTTTCCTGTCACAGTTTGTTCCCACTTGGGGTGACGGGGGAGACGGCGTGGCCTCTCCTGCTTTATCCCTATGTTCTTTATCTAAATTATCTACTCCTTCATTACGTTGCCTTGTTCAGACTCTCTCTTTATTTCTCTGTTATTATAGCATATCACATTTTGTTAACTTCAGTCAAAATAATGTTGTTGATCTTATATTTGTATACCTATCTGACGGATATAAGTCATTTGTATACTATACTTTGTCAACATGAAAACTCTTAATAAAAATTCTTCAAACGAAATGTAACACTCCTTACCAAATGGGTATTGGTGAAGGTATAAATGTTTTCTCGAAGATGGGTATTAATTGACCCTAATAATAAGTAACATTACATAAAAAATATAAGTATTATAAAATGCAACAGCTAAAAAAAGGGTTGGATGCAAACATCAGTTAATAGTATCCCATCTCCCCACTATACTCTGACTGGGATAAACATCCAGACTAAATAGCCAAAACATTTGTTGAGTGCAAAATATATTGAGCCTTTTATCTCCTGGTAAATCCAGTCTGATAGCTTCAGTCTCCTAAACTAATACATTATTACAACTACCAGTATGACTAGTAGAAAAGTTGTAGAGACACATAACCAAAATTAAAATTTTCCTTTCACAATATTTTGTTTGTACTCTCCAAATCTAACACAGACCAATCAAATCCTAAATCATCATGGCTGTAGGTACAGCCAAGGCATAATATGTTGGGTTTGAAAAGTGCCTCCCTTCCTATGGGCAACATATGCTTGCTGCACCCTCATCTTAGCTGTAAAGGACATATTAGTGAAGGATCCTTTCTTATCTTTCATATGAATAGTGGCATTTAAATTTCTTTCATTATATTAATTGTCAACATAGTTCTGGATTTAGGAGGTGAAAGTTTGGTAAGCAGGGGGTCCTGGAAGATTCTTGCCTGCACTGTAGACCCTTCAAAAATACTGAGTACAGCACGTAATCATTGAATAATTAGGGTCACTTTTTTCTGGGTGCCAGTCAGAGAACTAAAATAATAGTAGGGGACTTGAGACTTTTGGCCTTGGGGCAATTAACCCTTTCACAGTATGAATAGATTTCTGTGGGATTGGTGCTGCATTGGTGGCTACAATAAAAGGCAGAACAATATAACACAGAAGAGAGTGCATCAAACTTGTGCAATAACTTAAACACCTTTGATAGTAAAAACATATAAAATGCACTTACATGGAGTGGGAATAGTTTGAGCATAACAACGACTTTGTTGATCATTGCACACCAGACACTGAAACCAGTTGTACTGTAAGTTGTCCAGCAGTCTAGGTTGAGTGGTACTGCTATAAGTCTGTCCCCATAGTGCAGCCAAAGGTGACAGATTACTTTGCATTGAAGCATAATGCAAGGCCAGCTATCTCTGTTTCCCAGGTCCAGGTGGACAGACTCACAGAGGACTTTTATTGAATTGGCAGTGCAGTTGGCCCCAGTGTCTGCTGCCCCACGATCAGCAAGGCCATTGACGTGCGCAACCTATTCCTACTCCACAGTGGCAGCTGGTGTTTTTTTGGGGGGGGCAAACAATGCACCCACAGCCACCCCCAAGTCGGTCGGATCATCCGCACTCACCAAGCCCCCCATTGTTCAAGAAAGGGGGGGTAGCCCCTGGAAGCCACACATCTATGGTGTCCTACTGCAGTGAATGGAGTGGCAACCTCAGCCCAGACTCCAACCAGGCCACGCCCTCAACGTGCCCCACTCTACCCCCCAGAGCCCAGTCACTGGGGTCGGTCAGTTGGTCAGTCACAGTGCTCTGTGCCCCAAACCCACCCTTTTTTGAAGCCTATTAGAGCCTCTGGCAAGTTAGATGTTTTTACTATTAAAGTTGTTTTAGTTAATTAACACTATTGGTACACTCTATTTTGTGTTTTATTGTTTAACCGATTCCTGTCCTCCGTATAGCAGTTTTACTGCTACAGGGCAGCACCTGTGTGCTGGATCATGTACAGTATATACAGTATCTCACAAAAGTGAGTACACCCCACATTTTTGAAAATATTTGATTATATCTCTTCATGTAATGACACTGAAGAAATGACACTTTGCTACAATGTAAAGTAGTGAGTGTACAGCTTGTATAACAGTGTACGTTTGCTATCCCCTCAAAATAACTCAACACACAGCCATTCATGTCTAAACCACTGGCAACAAAAGTGAGTACACCCCTAAGTGAAAATGTCCAAATTGGGCCCAGAGTGTCACTATTTTGTGTGGCCACCATTATTTTCCAGCACTGCCTTAACCTTCTTGGGCATAGAGCTTCACGGGTTCCTCTTCCACTCCTCCATGACAACATCACAGAGCTGATGGATGTTAGAGACCTTGCATTCCTACACCTTCCGTTTAAGGATGCCCCACAGATGCTCAATAGGGTTTAGGTCTGGAGATATGCTTGGCCAGCCCCTCAGGTTCTTTAGCAAGGCAGTGGTCATCTTGGAGGTGTGTTTGGGGTCGTTATCATGTTGGAATCCTGCCCTGCGGCCCAGTCTGCAAAGGGTGGGGTTCATGCTCTGCTTCAGTATGTCACAGTACATGTTGACATTCATGGTTCCCTCAATGAACTGTAGCTCCCTAGTGCCGGCAGCACTCATGCAGCCCCAGACCATGACACTCCCACCACCATGCTTGACTGTAGGCGAGACACACTTGTCTTTGCTCTCCTCACTTGGTTGTCACTACACACGCTTCACACCATCTGAATCAAATACGTTTATCTTGGTCTCATCAGAACACAGGACATGGTTCCAGTAATCCATGTCCTTGGCCTGCTTGTCTTCAGCAAACAGTTTTTGGACTTTCTTGTGCATCTTTAGAAGAGGCTTTCTTCTGGGACTATAGCCATGCAGACCAATTTGATGCAGTGTGCGGCGTATGGTCTGAGCACTGACACTGACAGGCTGACCCCCCACCCCTTTAACCTCTGCAGCAATGCTGGCAGCACTCATACATCTATTTCCCAAAGACAACCTCTGGATATGATGCTGAGCATGTGCACTCAACTTCTTTGGTCGACCATGGCAAGGACTGTTCTGAGTGGAAGCTGTCCTGTTAAACCGCTGTATGGTCTTGGCCACCGTGTTGCAGCTCAGTTTCAGGGTCTTAGCAATCTTTTTTTCAGATCCTCAGAGAGTTCTTTGCCATGAGGTGCCATGTTGAACTTCCAGGGACCAGTATGAGAGTGATTACACCAAATTTAACACACCTGCTCCGCATTCACACCTGAGACCTTGTAACACTAACGAGTCACATTACACCTGGGAGGGAAAATGACTAATTGGGCCCAATTTGGACATTTTCAGTTAGGGGTGTACTCACTTTTGTTGCAAGCGGTTTAGACATGAATGGCTGTGTGTTGAATTATTTTGATGGGACAGAAAATTTACACTGTTATACAAGCTGTACACTCACTACTTTACATTGTAGTAAAGTGTCATTTCTTCAGTGTTGTCACATGAAAAGATAGAATAAAATATTTACAACAATGTGAGGGATGTACCCACTTTTGTGAGATACTGTACATGTGATCCCGCACTTCCGAGTAGGGAGCCTGCGTACGCGCCGCTGGCGGCTCGCTTCCACTGTGATTACACCCCGCGGAAGCCGAGGGGAGGGTGCCAGTACTCAAAGTCCTCCGGCTCCTGCAGACAGTCAGGCAGCGAGACAGGACTGTGATCTGCCTATGTAAACAAGGAAGATCCCTGTTCTGACAGGTGGGAAGGGATGGAATTTGTGTCCCTGCAAAGCAGGGAATATTTCCATATCTTCCTCTAGTAAAAGCACCTCACACAGTATAGTAAAACACTGGATAGGCACACAGTTTACCCATTGATCGCCCTAGATGTTTAACCCCTTCCCAGCCAGTGTCAATAGTACAGTGACAGTGCATATTTTTAGCACTATTCACTGTATTCACAGTCTCTGGTTCCCAAAAAGCGTCAAAAGTGTTAATTAGTGTCAGAATATCCACTGCAATATCGCAGTCCCGCTATAAGTTGCTAATCGCTGCCATTACTAGTAAATAATAAATAAAAATAAATAAATATATCCCATAGTTTGTAAACACTATAACTTTTGCGCAAACCAATCAATATGCTCTTATTGGTATTTTTGTACCAAAAATATGTAGCAGAATACATATTGGCCTAAATTTATGAAGAAATTTGATTTTTTTCCAGTTTTCCAGAAAGTAAAAAAATATTGTTTTTTTTTTCAAAATTGTTTTGTTTTTTATTTACAGTGCAAAAAATAAAAAAAATGCAGAGGTGATCGAATACCACCAAAAGAAAACTCTATTTGTGGGAAAAAAGGACATAAATTTTATTTGGGTAAATCTTCCGGAGGTCAAGTGGTTAATGGCTGAAGAGCATTTCTTGTGCTGTTTGGAGAGCTGGAAGATATTCTTTTGCTGTATAAATTTGAATTAACTGACAAGGACTACTCGTATGTACTAATTAGCGCAGAGCTTTTTGTGGTGAAAATTAAATGTTTCTAACTGATGTGGTTTCTTATGACACCTTTTCCAATCTTCTATCATAGGCTCCCCTGGTGTCACTCACCATTCAGTCACACGACATCCTAAAGCTGCAAACAAAGTTTGTGTTGGAAGATTTCCTTGTGCCCAAAGATGTGATTGTAGTCCTGAATGGGGACCAGGCAACTACATGACACTTTTCGGATCTCATTGATTGCAGGTTTCACTGTGATCAATGTCTGTTCTTTTGGTGGTATTTAATCACTGCTGGGTGTTTTATTTTTTTTAAAAAAAAGACCAAAAATTTTTTTTAAAAAAAGTTCTTCTTAGTTTTTGTCAGTACATTTTGTAAATAAGTAATTATTCTCCATCACTGATGTGTGCTGATGAGGCAGCATCGATGGGCACTGATGAGGTGGCACTTATGGGCACTGATGAGGCAGCACTTATGGGCACTGATTAGGTGGCACCGATGAGGAGGCACTAATATGCCACACGTATGGGCACTGATAGGTGTCACTGATCGGTGGCACTGGTTGGCACTGATAGGTGGCACTGGTGGGCACTGATGGGTGGCACTGATGGGCACTGATAGGGGGCACTGGTGTGCACAGATAAGCGGCACTGATGGGCATTGATGGGTGGCACTGATGGACATTGATGGGTGACATTGATGGGCAGCAGTGATGGGCATTGATCAGCAGCACTGATAGGCGGCATTAATAGCCAGCACTGACTGGCATCACTAATGGGCACTGACTGGTGGCACTTGTGGGCGCTGATTGCTGGCACTGGTTGGCAATTATTGCGGGCATTTGGGCGGGCACTGGTTGTTGGCACTGGTGACGCTAATGGTAATCAGAGCACTGATGATCCGTGCTCTGATTACATCCCTAGATATCCTCTGTGAGGAGATGCCGCTGATTCGCTCTCCTCACCACACACTCTGTCAGTGTGAGTCGAGGAGCGCCGGATACCGGCACGTCCTTGTTTACATGTGACCGGCTGCGATTGGTCAAAGAGCCACGGCCATGGCTATTTACACAGATCGGGGTCTTATCCTGGCAACATGGCGTGGACGTGATCGGCGTGCGGGTGCACGCTTTCTGGGACGACGTCATAGGACGTCGTCCCAGAATGAGAGCCGCACTGCCCCTCTGCCATGACGGTGGGCAGGCGGCAAGTGGTTAAAGCAAATATGAATAATTCTCTAGGCCAGTGGTTCTCAACTCCGGTCCTCGGGACCCCCCAACAGGCCAGGTTTGCAGGATAACTGAAATACATCAGAGGTGATATCATTTGCTGCTCAGTGATTGCAGTATTCTAGTCTGCATCTCCCCAAGGTAATACTTAAAATCTGGCCTGTTGGTGGGTCCCGAGGACCGGAGTTGAGAACCACTGCTCTAGGCAGACTAATAATTCTACCAAGTGATTCCTAGTCTTCCAAGTATCTACGGAAATTCCAAGGATCTTCAACATAGGGAACCACAATACTATCGATGAACAACTGTTACTATTACTTTATATTATTACTAATATAAAGGATTTTTCTTTATTTTATTTTATCTCTGTTTTCTTTCTTTGTTCTTTTTCTTTTATTTTCTGTATTTCCATATTTCATTGTAGATCTTCTATACAGATTAATTGATTATATTAACAGTTAAATCCAAATTATTCATACATGCTTCCACTATAAATGAATATTTTGGTAATAGGTACCTATTCACATACATGTTAATGTGGTTAAAACTGCATCATATTAGGCATCATTAGGCATCATATTAGGCACAAAGACATGATATCAATGCAGTAAAAGGAAACATTGGTAGTGGGTTAGATACAAGCTTTGTAAATCTACCGCTTTCTGTTTCTGTTTGAGGCTTGTAAATTTCAAAGTTTCATTAAAAATATGGAAGGATCAGGCAATATTCACCTAATGTTTGCAGGGACCTTTAAAATTGTGTTATTCAAATATCTAATATAATATGAATATGAATAACCAGTTCCAAAACCAGCATCAACATCCACATCCCAGAAATGAACTATATGAACACATACTGAGAAGGACAACCCTCTTTCAGGAAGGAACCAAGGGACTTTGAAAGATGTTGCTGGTTAAGTGAGCAAACAATACACAAATGTATTATAAAAGGTTAGAATTTTATTGATACAACGTTTAAAAGAGTATAAATTAATCCAAAATAAAAAGCATACAGTACAAAACTTAGTAATGTTTGAATCAGGGATAGATAAACGGAGCAGTCCAATGTTTCGCAGACTATTCTCTGCTTCTTCAGGGTAACTCCTGATTCTGATAATTGCCAACAGTGTCATTAATATCGAAGGTAACCTCATAACATGTGGTCTTAACACACTATCTACATATCTATAACACACTATCTACTGTATATATCTAATTGCCATCTCTGTATGGCTGCCAATACAATCAAGCATCCTGGGGGCTTGGTTAGGCACTTGTGCACCTTGGGGAGCACGTAAAAGGTTGCTGTGACTGGCCATTTAATATTCAAATACTCAAAGAGATCTTTGCCTATGAGGCAATGATGATATGCATCAGTAATAATGGACTTGAATTGGGAGCGACAATTGGAAAGGTACTCCTCAGAAATCAACTGATACCATTCAATGTTAGATAAGATGGCCTTACACATCTCCACATATTGACTTCTGTCCATCATGACCACATTTCCCCCCTTATCGGAGGGTTTGATTATAATGTTGTCATTCTCGGCAGAATCACTATCAGCAGGAAGGAGATCAATCTCCTTCATGGTCTGTTTCAAAAATGCCCAAACCGCTGGGCAAGTTTGTAACTTAGGGAATTGTTGGGATTTGGCGCTAAATTGGACAGGATTGGACATCGATGCAGGTCTCCTGTATATGCCAATTGGCAAACATGTTGGTCTCCAGCATAGCTATGACCCTGCAGTCATTTAATTTTTTTGTCCTGGCCTCCATTCCCCCAAATTCGTGTGGGGGGGGGGCCTGGACAAAAGGATCCTTAGACAGGAAGCCAAGTGGATTTATTACCAGAAAGAACCTCTTGGGTTGAATACTTCACTTTCTTTCAAACCCTTTTTATGATACGTATTTAAGCTGTTGGTTGATTTCCTTCTGCTGCTATTTTCACTTGGTGTAAGCAATGAGTATACTATGGGTGATGAATACCATTATGTTATATTGGGTAACATTCCTCTAATGATGTATTGCTATTTTTTGCTTTTATGGATGTGTCCCCTGGCTGCTATTGCGGTGGGACTGTTCCCCCTGGTGTGGTTTTATGGCGGGCACTCGGACACCCTGATGAGCAAGGATCGTTATTAGGAAAAGATTGGCCTGGTGAAGTCAGGCCATGTTCTGGACTTTTTTGATGATTTCTGCCGTTCAGACGCGTTCACGCGAGCACGCGCACCCGCGCCGGAAATGGCGCCAAACAGCCCTATTTAAGCTCCCTGCACCTGTCAGCAGGTGCTGTCTGTTCTACATCATCTGAGTACCTGTGAGCTTCAGCTCTCCTACCTGAAACCTGCTTCCTGTGTTGTTCCTGTTCCTGTGTACTGGCCCTGTCCTGCTACCTATCTGCCTGCACCGACCCCGGCTATCCACGACCATCCGCTTGTCTGACTCTTCTGTACCTTGCCGCCAGCCTGTGAACGAACTCTGCTTGGACTTGACTATTCTTCTGCCTGCCCCTTCTGTGCCTCTCTGACCCGCCAGTTGCTGACCCAGCCTGCACGACCACTCATCTGTCTGCACGACCATCTGGAGCCTCACATCACCACCAGTGACCATGCAGCCCTCGTGCCATCCCGCACTCTGGGACTTCCTGTCTACACTACCAGGGGTCCCCAAATCGTGTGTGTAAGAGTGGTTGTTCCCTGCTAAGACAGACTCCACCACCAGGATAGTGACAATCATATAACATCTTTCCCTCGCCATAGTGTCCGCCTTTGGTGGATGGGAGGTGTGATGTGCTTCTTCCGTTCCACACCCCTTGCCTGGCAGGGTGGTGTGGGCATGGATATGCGCTTGCGTCTCCACAGGGGCACCCGCACCGGATATGACGTCAGGGAGCCGCGCCGGCTCCTTCATTTCCGGTGGGACCGCATTTATGGAGTGGCGGTCAGAGCCATTCAGTGTTGCTGTTTGACGCCGCTTGTGTGAATGTCTGGACGGTGGGGCTGCACAGGTATGAGCCCGCCCTGGGAGCTATTTTGTAAACCTTCCTTTTTGATGCTAGTAAGCCGCTTACTCTGGAGAAGTGAGGATATGTAGGAAGGCCAGTGGGCTGGCCTGAATTTATGGGAGGAGCCCGGAGGGTATTTAAGCACCCTCACTCTCCAGGCTCTTTGTCGGTTCCAGTGCACGATAGCACATGTTACTGGGCCGGCTCTCCCCAGCTCACTTCATGTTTGCCAGCTCGCTCGCTGTTGCAGGTAGGATTCGAATCCTTTCATTTCATACGCTATGTTACAATTCGTTATGTTTCCTATCCTGCATCTCCTTTTGTACTTAGCTGCCCCCAAGTTGGTGTCCTTTGTGGCCCGACATCATTCGGCACAGGCATGGTAGATTTGAAAAGTTTCCCTCTGCCTATTTTACGATGCATTCTCAGAGCCAAGCCTCGAGCCACTGTCGGCCGTTATCCAATATCACTCGATGCAGGCTTTGTTGCTCACAGCATTCACTGTCTATGGGGGTTGCCATTGCATCCATTGGGTGATTGGCATGTATTGTTTGCACAGCTTCTGTGGCTGATTGAGGTGGTAATTGGACCCACCTGGGCCTTGGCTGCACTCAATTAGCCTCGGGGGTTGGGTGGTATTCAGTTTAAGCATTTCAAACTCGTATGAGATTAAATTCATGCATGCTACAACCAATTCGTATCGATCATACCATTCACCTCACAATCGATTTGTACCGAATCCATTGCATACTCACCACAATCTGATTCGAGCCTAGTCACAACAGTTTGTATCTGATGCATCACACACACCGAGTCACATCGGACCATGTAACTTACACTCTTAGTTTTATTACCCTATCTACCCATTCGTATCGGTTCATGCCTTCCCTTCAACCGATTTCGATCGGTTCATGTTATTTTCTTGACTACCGATTGTTGCATCGGTGCATTTTCTACCCCACAAACGATCCATGTCAGATACTTGCCACAGTCCAATATGTACCTAGTTGCCAATTCATACCGGTCATGTTGTTTACCCAGTCCATGTTATCTTCCCGATGGGTTACCCTTCCTGCCGACTCGCATCAGTTCATACCGTTTTTACTACCAAATCGCATCGCTTCATGTCATTTCTTACTACCAAATTGCATCGCTTCATGTCATTTCTTACTACCAAATCGCATCGCTTCATGTCATTTCTTACTACCAAATCGCATCGATTCATGTCATTTCTTACTACCAATTAGCATCGCTTCATGTCAGTTCCTATTGCTGACGCATGTCAGTTCATGTTATTCCACTACCGATTCTCAGCGCTTTGTGGTGTTTTCTACTACCGATTAGCATCGGTTCACGCTACGTTGTTAGCCATCAGTTCTTTTATTGTACTTGGCTAGCTTTAGCCAACTTCCCT
>BLSH010290872.1:299912-313455 GCA_018402905.1 Glandirana rugosa | reverse complement strand
CGTCAATATATCAAGTGTGATCAATTTTCAGTGATTGGCACCATAGCTTGCAGACTCTATAACTTTCACAAAGACCAAATAATATACACAAATTTGTTTTTTTTTTTACCAAAGATATATAGCAGTATAAATTTTGGCCAAAATTTATGAAGAAAAATTACTAATTTTCAAAATTTTATAACCGAAACAAAGAAAAATTATTTTTTTTACAAAATGTTCGGTCTTTTTTTAATTATAGCGCAAAAAATAAAAAAGCCAGCGATGATTAAATACCACCAAAAGAAAGCTCTATTTGTGTGAAAAAAAGGACGCAAATTTCATATGGGTACAATGTTGCATGACTGAGTAATTGTCATTCAAAGTGTGAGAGCGCTGAAAGCTGAAAATTGGTCTGGTTAGGAAGGGGGTTTAAGTGCCCAGTTGTCAAGTGGTTAATTATCACGGATTATAATGGATGCAGGGGCCTTTTGGTGGCCGTGCTTTTTTTTTTGTTGGGGGGGGCAGCATTTGAACCTTGGACCCAGGCAGCACAATGTCTTGGGCCAGCCCTGGGTTTGTAAGTATCTGGACTCTAGATTGTGGCATAGTAAATAAAGCCTATGTTTTGGTTACAAAGCCTGTGGCACATGTTACCATGTACACAATGAGTAGTCTCAAGTTTTAGGCCTGTCCCACAGTTAGGCTGCATTCACACAGGGGCGACCTGACTTCAACGCGACTTTGCTAGGCGATTTCAGCGCGACTTTCAGGGCAACTTCAGGTGACTTACAACACGATTTATGCCAGGTGACTTTGCCTGTGGCCCATCAGAAAAGGGAGGGAGAGGGCTGCCCCAAATAAATTCTATTCTTTTTACTACAAAGTCGCTTGCATTTAGATGGGGGATCTGACTTGGAGGAGACTTCTGTTCAATTCTATGGGCACAAGTCAGATAGAAGTGGCATCCAAGTAGTACAGGAACCTTTTCTGAAGTCTCTCCAACTTCAGAAGTGTACGTTAAGACCGCTCCCGTTCACTTCAATGGGATTTCACTTGTCAAGCGACTTGGGGCGACTTGAGGCGTATGAATGGACACTTAGCGCAATTTTATCACATCCATAATTTACCGTGGCACATATAGCATGTCACCTAATTGTTCCCTTCAGAGTTCCCAAGAAAGAGCCCCTCCCCAGGAACCATAAATTATCTGGGATAGAGTTGATCAATTTGGGTACAACATCTCACAAAGTACTAGTACTTTGTTTGTGTAAATATTATAAGTGGAATATACATATAAAATTCAATAATGTGATGTATATTTTGTTTTAGGCTTGACATATAATTGCTATTGCTGTAATTTCTGTAATCATTATAACATAGCATTTGTGCTATTTTGTACAGGCTGTGGCAGCTCCGGGTCTTCCCTGTGCCCTCCCAGACGCCGGTTCTTTGGCATGGAAACTCCCTGGCCTGGGGAGGAGGAGTTGGTTCCTCCCACTAGCCCACCCAGGGACCGCTGCACTAGTTTCCTGTGGTTCCATTGGATGGACGTCCCAAGCCAGCAGCATTACGCATCCCTCCCCCATCGCTCACGGTGGCCACGCGCATGTGCAACCCAGGCCGGACGGGATGTGACGCGATCGTGTCGCTGGATCATCAGCGGAAGTGATGGCAGTGGCCGTGGCGACTTCCGCAACGCCAGGGAGCCCACACGAGGGCCGCTATTGCGGCCAGCTGTAGTCAATCAGCTGATTGCAAGCCACTCATTGGCCTTTCATCTGTAAATGAGTATATATATATATATATATATATATATATATATAGTGTGAAGGCACAGGTAAGCTGTATGGGTTTCCCATCTCTCCCGGCCAGCGTGTTTGACTACTAGTATCAGGTAAAGGACGTCTCAACTTGCTCACTTTCAGAGTTTATCACTGGTTATTTTTTTGGGCATTGGCGTTTTTCCTTTTTTAAGGAACCTTATCCTTTAACCCTTTCCACAGTGACGGGCTACGGTTTCATCCACTGGATTGGGGACACCTTTAGTGGGTTTATCTTTGGGCTATCAGTAAGTATTTGGATTGATTATTCCATTGTATACATATTATACACATATGAACTTTTTCTCATCACCGCTTTGCCCTAAATGGATATATTGCCCTTTTTCTTTAACAAATAGCAGTAAATATATAATACGTTTTAACTTGTGTATTCATCGCCATGATGCCCCAATATACCTACGCATCTGGCCTCGATTTAATTCATTGTATTAATTCACCATAACCCTTTGTTCAGTGTGGTTTACCTGATGCCTCCACCTTACAATTCCCAAGTAACTATTTTAACTATTGGATTTCTCATATTGTAGTATATATATATATACATTACAGGCCGCAGCCTCTATCCCCCCCCCTTTACTGAGGGGATTGAGCGCGACCCTCTTCCAATAATAGCAGGCACATTCAATTTTTGGACCCCTGCCTCAATTGCAAGGATGTCCTTAGGCCGCTTGTCTTTCTGAAACCTCTATGATGATTGTCCAATTAGTATAGCTTGTCTTTTATTCAGGAACCTTGATTAGAAAGATTTATGATTGTATTTGCCATTTTAGGAAAAAATGCGCCACAAACTGCAACCTCCTCTCACATTGAGGGGACTGAGTGTGGCCTCTTGTGAGCTTCCAGCTGATGGTGTGGCGCCCTCTGGGGAGCGACTGGGGATGACCTACAGTGAGCTGTCACAGCCTCTTTTACATAAACTCAATATTTTATTATGCTCTGGTCACTTGGGATTGGTATGTTGCAACCATGTTTTCTCAGCAAATGTAAGTCTCATGAAACTTGTTACTCATATGTTAAACTATTGGATGTTTTCTATGATCTATTTGCATTCCTTTAAATACTTTTGTAGAAAGGATTATGCTTTCTTACCCTGAGGAAGACCTACATACATCCATGAATGGTCGAAACGCGTCGGGTATTATATGCAGCCATCCAGCTGCACAGTATGTTATTCCCTTTCTTGCTGGAAAAAGTATTATGTATGCCAATGTACATGTCCCATGTCTACACAACCAGAGCTCTCTCCCTTTTTTAAAATGTTCTATGTCAAGCCATTACTAATAAAAATTGAAAGGAACTCTTTGGAATTTGTATTACTTCCTGAAATAAAAAAAAAATCCCATTTCCCTACTGCCATTAAACCCTTTTCGGGGATATTGCCACAATTATTCATAAATTATCTATGACCCTGAATGCATAACAAGAAAAAATGGATCACCAAAGAATACAAATGTTTACAAAATGACAACGATGTATATCAACTGTGAAGAACATCTGCTCCAGAGGAATTACCATCAAAAAAGGATCTTCAGCCAGAGGAAGAGGTCTGTTACTATATCAGAATAATAAAAAAATACAAATTAAAAAAAAAAAAGTTACATCTCATTGTTTGTCTGATATGAAGTGTGCTAGTAGTTCAGGCTAGTAGTCATGACAACTCACCTGTGATCAATTACTCATCTAGAAAACCTTACAAACCAGACAGGAGGAAGAACTCAGAAAAAAAATATGAGGTTTATCAGGTAACACCCTTCTCTTCCTGGAACATAGATTTCTGTATAACGTCACTTTAACTGCTTAGTGGAGTTAGTGACTGCAACCATGCTCATTATGGTGTCTTGGTAACATTACTAATAAAGAGTTATCACATGTTTTTAGCTACAATAATAAAGCATTTGCAACACTTTTCCGGCAGTATGGTGCCTGCATCTAATACATAAAATCTTGCAACAGTTTTGTGGAGGCTACAAGCATTTTTTCAATCGTTTTTCAGGCATTTTTGGAGCAGAATAGCACGTATTTGCAGCTTTTGTCAGTTTTTTTTTCAGCAGTTTGGTTTTTAGGTGTGGAGTGCTACTGAAAAAGGGAAGGAGAGCTGCTGTTTGAGATGAAAAGGCTAGAAAAAAATAGAAAAAAAACGCTCATGTTGAGCCATGCAGGTGTTCCATTGAAGCCCATGGGGACAAAACGCTCAATTCTGTAGCTCATGTACTTTTTGGAGTGACAGCCATTTTGCTAAAAGTCTGAAAACGACTACATGTTTCGGAGGTGTGTCCTCCTTCCTCAGGTCCTGCCCTAAACCTCCATTAGCCGAACTATATGGAAAGACCTGGCCCCTCCCACCACAAATATTCCTATGGGAGTTGACCGGCCGGAAGAAGATGATTCCCCCACCTAGGCTGCAATGGAACAAGGGGACACACTAAAAACCAGCAACCTTTACAGATTGCATAAAATGAATACAAATTCGATCTACACAGAAAAGATACATACAGGAATACAATTCCATTCGATTATTGGTAAAATTAATTTGTAAAAGTTCATAAAATTCAATTATATATGAGATTAAAAAGTGGACCAATTAATTGATTGACTATGGTGTTTATCGATTAAAAATGAAAATGGCAAAAAAAAATCAAAAAACATCAACATTTACCCTATAATATATTCGCAGATCAATTAATGCTATATTAAATTATCTGAAACTCTCTTAAGAGTATCTATAAATTATATATATATATATATATATATATCATCAGAACCATCCTCCAATGTTCTGATTGGTTAGGAGAATGTGTACAACCACTACAGTGTACACTTGTAAAATGAGACACTACAATGACCCTCCAGATATCGTTGGAACTGACAGTGGTCACCTGGTCGACTGGTTACCACCACCATACCAGCAAAGAGAGTTCAGGGAATGAACAAGATATCCATGTGCACAAATACTGTATACACAATTGCGCACGTACACGTACGTGCATGCGTGCATATACTCTTGATGATCTAAATCAAAGCTCCCACCTCCAACTCCTCAGTTAACCCTTCTGGTGACATACTATCGAGGGTGAAAATCCAAAAGTACTCCCACTGACATAGGTAGATAAATCTCTCATCCTCTGGAAGGGTCATTGGCACAGCCTCTATACCAAAAAGCAAAAAGGCCATACGTGCTACCTCCATGCACGTGTTTGATATGCCGTGGGACACTGTTTTTCCTCTGCCTTCTTCTCTGGGAATCTGCGGTGCTCACCAAAGCGGGTTCGCATGGCGCGCACTGTCCTACCTGCATAGAGAAATCTGCACAGACACCTCAGCCCATAGATAACGAATTGGGTGCTACAGCTAATAAACTGCTTAATTGGAAATGTACGTCCTTCCCTACTCGAGAATGTCTTCTGTCCATGGGAAACAAATTTACGGGCTTTGCACCTGCTAAGTTTACACTTGTAGCAACCTGTGATGTTAAAAAGTTGTGAGATATTACCAGTCCCCTTACAAGGCCTGTCCCTGAGGTGGCTGGGAGCAATGAGGCTTTTGACATTGGTGGCCCGTCTGAATACTACCTTGGGTCTCTCGGGGAGGACTCTACTTAGAGCTTGATCCTGCCCCAGAATAGGCCAATGTTTCTGAATCGCTTTTTTGATGACCCAGTGCTGTATGTTAAACCTGGTTATAAACAGAACCAATGTTGCGTTGTATCTATGGCTTTGGCTGTGGGGCAGATACCATTTCTGTATTTCTCTGCTGCATTTTCTATATGGGCCAGCTCATACCCTTTTTCCTCAAATTTCTTAGAAAGGATGGCAGCTTGCTGATCATAATCTGTGGCACATATTTACAAGTGATTAGCATACTGTATTATTTGAGTATCATTTTGTTATTTGCACGTATTGCGTTTTTGCACAGTTGTAAGCACTGTATTTATCCACATTACATATTAGACATTGGATGTATGTTTGGGGTCGTTGTCCTGCTGCAGAATAAATTTGGGGCCATTCACATGCCTCCCTGATGGTAAGCCATGATGAATAAGGATCTTCCTGTATTTCTCAGCATTGAGGACATTCAGGCAATGTTGAGGACCGCAGGTGCAGCCCATGGAAACTTAATGCAGTAGACTCTACTGCAGGGGTAGGGAACCTGCGGCTATCTAGCTGTTGTAGAACTACATTTCACATCATGCTTCTGGGAGTAATTGTATCCATCATCCTTGCAATGCCTCATGGGAAATGTAGTTCTATAACAGCTGGAGAGCCGCAAGTTCCCAACCCTGCTCTGCTGAAAGCTCTAAACCCACCTGTACAGTCAGTGTGCTAGTTGTCTGCAAAATCTGGTTCCAGGTTCGGAGACTTCAACCCTCCCAAATCTCCACAAAATGTCAGTATTCCAGGTCCCAAGCCGAGTTTTACTAACTGATGAGGAAACTGAAAAACCATGTTCCTCTGTATCAAATAAGCACCCTGGAGACCCTCAACCTGCCTGGATGAGAATCCTGGGTGATAGGAAACCCTTTCCACACCATGGCAGGGCACTGTACTGTCACTATATATATATTATATAAGCTCGTTACAGAATCACAAATGTAGAAGATGCAAAAATATGTCACAATAAATGGGCAAAGCATCTTAATCTTCCATAAGTGCAAACATGCAACAGAAATGCCTGTACAAATTAGAAATAAAATATACGTAGAAACTCTTTCTGTACAGTCACACAGCTAAGATTCCAAGAACTAAGTATCATTGGCAGAATACCTACCAACAGTCACACATTTCTCAGAAGGTAATCTTATAACAGCGACTTGAACTTTGCCCTCTGACAATCATTATTGTTGTTGCACAGATAACATTTATTAGACATGGGTTTAAAGCTGAAAATAATTTGTGACTGATGTTCCCAAAAATTATATGCACAAGGCAACTTACAGCATATGGTAAATGGCTAACAGCATTAATGGCATATTTTTGTATATTTCCAGAACAATATTTGCCTCTGATTTATAGCTGAAGCAATTTTCAATACATGCCAACTATTTTACATCAACTGAGAAAAAGACCAGGCAATTGCACCAAGCCTAAAATCTTTTTACATCATCATAAAAACAGCCTAAAACTATTTTAAAGGAATGCTCAGCTATAGTAAGTGTAAGCACATTACACTAAACTGCTTGCAAATATTGTGATCACAGACATTTCAAACAAAAAAGGAAAAGTAGAAACACTGTCTGGTTATGGCTTATGTGATGTTTTCACATATCAAGGCCTCTCAGTGTAGGTACTATGATAAAGAGGTTAGAGCTATGGTCATTTCTAAATTAAATTAAAAGTCAGCAGCTACAAATACTGTAGCTGCTGACATTTAATATGACCAGACACCAAACAGAGAGTGCCGCTCAAGGCTCCACCCGGGTCCCCTCCTGTAGTACACCACTGGGAGTGTAGGCAAGGGCAGAGCTCATCCCAGCTCAGAAGATACAACAGACAAAAAAGATCCTATGCACCGCACAACCCTGTGGATATGTGAAATGACAGCCTCAGCCCAGGCACCAGCCAAGCCACATCTCCCAACGCATTTCATGATTAAGCTCCGGGGTGGAGTGAAATGTGTTGGGGGCATGGATTGGCTGGAGCCCGGGCTGAGGCTGCCATTTCACATATCCACAGGGTCTTGCAGTGATGTGCGGTGCATAGAACCTTTTTTTTTTGGCTGCTGACTTTTAAAAAACACACACTTACCAGTCCAGTGATCCAGCTCTATCTTCACTGGGGGGTTCCCAGTGCCGCCACCTTGCTTGTGGGAAGCCAGCTGTGACCTCCTACCTAATAAAGTGGGATATTAAAGTTAACTTTGTGGTAAAATTCAATGTCTGCTTTACTAGTAGTCCCTCATCCCTCCCCCAAATAAAAAAAGCAAAACAAAAGCTGAAAAATAAACAATTTGAAGGAAAAAATGTAAGAAATTCCCTCAGACCCCGGCTTCCATCTGTTTCCTGGAAGAACTGGTGACATCATTGTGCCTTACCACTGCCTCCTAGGAAACTGGGTTCTCAAACTTACGTGAGTATGCACTTCTGCACTGTGCTAGAGTAAATCTGAGTGGTCTATTGAATGATTTATTTTTTATGGAGAAGTGTAGACTAAGCATAGTCCAACTGCCCAAGCAAGTTTTGTCCCAACTGATGCAAGGCGGAAGGAGAGTAGCTGGAGTCCTCAACATGGGAAACAGATAAAGGCAATGGCTAATGGCTTTATAAGCAAGTAGTTTTCACTTCTCACCATTACATCCCCACCCCACCTGTCTTTAATTCCTTAACTGGCATTGTTTTGCCAGAGAAAGACGTCCCTTCCATTTTCTATGGAGACGTCAGGCATGACACCAGAGAATCCGTTGGACTCAAGACCCATTTTGAGGCTTTATAAAGTCCAGGCTGGCTCAGTCTGGAAGTCCACAGTGTGTGAGTAGGTAGGGGGCAGAACCTGTCTTGGCAGGCACAGTTAAGTTTAGTGCTGTAAAGATAGTTTTATGACCCTCTGGATCCTGCTCTATTGTTCCTGGACCAGGCAAAGAAGCACCCCAGTTATGCTATTCATATACTTGTCAGGTGCAAACCTGTGCAGCAATGAAGTAACAAGGAAGCTAGGATACCTCCCTTGCCTGGATCCTGTTGCACAACCATGAGCAATCCAAGGCACCAATGAACAGCTCTGAAAAATGTTGGTATTCTGTATTGCTGAGCATATTTTATGACTGTGCCACTAAGTACCTTGCCATTGAAACCTGTTTCCACATTCATTGTAATTATCATTTTCCAACTATTTGGCAGAGTAACGCAGAACATTTTAGAAAGCCCCATCTACATGCATGCTTGACTGCACCACATCGCTATACAGCATGATACCTAAGAATAAGAGAGTATAACTTGGCCATCTTGACTACAGTTTGTCTGCAGCCATCTGCAGTGTCTCTCTCCTCTGGTCTTACAGACTTTGCTGAGGCAGAGATCGACTTTGGCTTCTACTGCTGTCAATCAAAGCCAGTGACAAGGAAGTGGGGGGCGGGTCTGAGCCCCACTGTCTGTGTCTAGAGGAGTGTTTTGGGAGTGTGCCTGCATGAGTGCCCCCATAGAAAATGGCTTCCTATGGGGCACTCACTAGAGAGGAGGAGCCAGAACCACCGGCGGGGGAACCAAGAAGAGGAGTGTTCAAGTAAGTATAAACCTGTTTGTTATTTAAAAAAAAAAAAAAAACATTTTTTGAATTTGTAATCATTTTAAGGATACAGGAGGTCAGCCACTCAGCACAGGTGGTATTCAGAGAATGCTTTGCAGTTTCTGAATGAATGCAAACCATTTTCTGATTGGACAAGATGGAGAGGCAGGGAGGTGACATCACACTCTCCATCTCATCCAATCAGAGAACACTTTGCATTTATTCAGAAAATGCAAGGCATCCTCTAAATGTCCATGTTGAATGGCCGACCTCCTGTATTCACAATGCATCAGGCCAGCCACTCAGAATAGCACCTGGAAGCAAGTGAAGATCACTGAAGTAGCGGTGCCTACTAGAGTGATTTTAAGCTTCCAGGGGCATAGGCTAGGTATGGTATATATGCAGCCATTGCACCCTTGGGGGTTGCTGAAAGTAGCGGTTCCACCTGTCATGCTGCCCTCAATCATCTACATCCACACATCTGGAGTCACAAGAATAGGCCGGTACTTTGTTTTATTGTTTTATTAAGGGGATTAAACTTGGATGGGAAAAGGGGAAATTATGGGATGCCCAAGGATTAACAGTTCGTTCACGGGACCTTCTATATACTACAGTATACACTCCTCTTCCTCCTCCAGCACAATCTTGCTTCTCAGTTACTTCCTCCTGCACAAACTTCTTCGGCCTAGCTAGCACATGGTGTGGCCTGCTGTTACTTTAGCACAACCTCAGAACCGGCCATTACAAGCAGGGACCGTGGGCCCCTATAGTGTAGGAGAAGTTAGTTGAAGTGCTAGCTAGCCATGATGAACTACTGCTCCCAGCCCATCCTCTTCCAGGCCCTGCCAGCCCTCCTGGCTGCAACAGCCCTCTCCACTGCCACCGTGACACCACAGTCCCAACTGGCTCCTGCACCCTTCTCAGACTGTCTCTCACCCCAATCTGCTCTGGTGTGCCTCTTCCAGCTTCCAAGGGTGTGTATCACTTACCAACATCTGACAGTTGTAGTTCCTCTCCTGGAAATCTCTCTGACAGTACTCTCTCCCACTGTCCTTCTCTTGCTTTCTCACTTGTGCCTCTGTTCTGAGATCTCACACTCCTCCCGGATGCACGCAAGCCTCAGGTCGAAGTCACCCCCCCCCAGACTGGGGGCTCCCTCACGGCCCAGAGAGCCTCCGTACTACTCCATCTCTTCCACCCGAACTCTCCTCCCTGGCTGGGCTTACCCCAGGTATTTGAGAAGGCCTGCCCCCCCCCCCCCCAAATCCATGTTGGGGATTGGTCAGGGCTTCCCAAAAACCTCAGGTAGTTCCACGCCCTCTTCCACACCCTTTCATCTAGAACCCTCTAGAAGCAGAAAGGGGGGTAACTGAGAGGTGTCACTACCTGTGAATCACCAACCACTCCCTGAGCCACTCCCAGCCCAGAATGAAAACAATCAGGCCTGACTTTTTAGTCAGGCCTGACTGAATTTGCCTCACCTAGCAAAAATCTCTCTCTAGCACCTGCCTAAGGTAGAGAGCGCTACATATACATAGTTACATTGGTCCAAGCTAGACCAATGTAACTATGTAAAATATACCATGCCTGGAATTCTTATTTATATGAACTGTTATCGGGGGCCCAAAAGGCCAATCCTGACCATCAGTATTTGCTTGTGATGCTCGCAATGATCGTCAAGCAGAAAGCGAGCTTTCTGAGTGACTAAACGAATGACGCCTTTTTTATAGAAAAATCCTGGAGAATGAACCTTTTATCCACATATTACCTATTTACAAAACACCGGTCCTGAGAATTTTAGCGATGGAGGAACATCTATGGCTAGCCTAGGTCCAAATGGGAATAATCAACAATTACTGAATATTGTTAGCAGTTAGGGGGTGAAAGAAAAAAAAAATATGAGGAAGAGGGGGCAAGGAGAAGAATAAAGTAAAACAGATTAGATTCTTATATTAAGATCATGGGGAATAAAATAAGTGACAATACAGTACCATAGCATTGAAGATGTTCCAGAAGCCCCATTGTAAGAAATTCCAATCTGGTATACAAAAATTTAACAGGAAGGTCATCTGTGTCTGACTTCCCATGAGCAATGCCCAAAGAACTCCTCATGAAGCACACAGCTGAAAGATTACCTGATTAAGTTTATGCTATCAATTCAAAGATGACTTGCACTAATAACTCATTAATGATAGGCTCTCTTTAAAACCTAGCTCAGAGAATTCAACAAAATCTACCCTTGTAGTGGGGCCTCCCTGCACGTAAAGGGTTAACTGCTTGTTACGTCTAGGGGTGCAGGATTAATTCTTGCCATTCTCCTTGCTCTTGTAGGCTCCCACTGTTCATGAAACTGCTCCTACACAGTGCTTCCAATTATCCACACACACCTGCCTCCTCCACATACATTGCAGGGTTAATAGTTCTGCATTGTCTGTGATGATGCTAAGGGACCAACTACAGCCTGGAGCATCAGAAGCAGAAAGGAGAGGGTAGGAGCCTGTAAGAGTGGAATGTAAGGTAAGTAATGCAACCTCTTCAGATTCCCTTAGACCTAATAAGGGTAGATATTGTGTTTAAAGTGGATGTAAACCCAATTCATGAAATTTGAGTTGGACACATCTGTCTGTAGTGCTTTCTTATCTCTCTTCAAATAGCTATGTCCCGTAGCTGTCTCTTCTTCCGTAGCTCTGTTAGCAGCCTGATAAGTTCTCACTCGTTCTGGGAGACGGGACAGAGAATTTAGAGTCGAAGGAGGTTGCTAAAAATAGATTAGCAGGCTGCTAAACAAAACACAGGCACGGCTCTGCATGTGTGGGAAGGAGGTGTGTGCCTTTCCTCCAATAAGCTTTCTCACAGTCTCTCACAGTGTCTCACAGCGTCTAGCAATCAACTCCTCCCAGATAAGAATGAGGAAGTGGAAAATCGAACAGAACGTGCACTTTCTAAACAGTATATCAAAGTAAAGACAGAAGATATACATCTAAGACATGTATAGGGAGGTTTGTGTCATCTCTGTGTATCATCTGAGGCTGTTCACTTCACTGGGTATATGGACATCCACTTTAAAGTCCAACTTCAGGCAAAAATTACATGTAAATATTGCATTGTGCATCAATTACCTCACTGCTCAGTCTTTATTCCAAACACCTCTGCCTAAGCTATCCTACAGTGTAATGGATCAAAGTCATCTGTATGAGCCAAGCTAATTTCCTGCCCTGGTAACCAGACATTTTTCCCTGATGGTGATTTTCTTGGACATTGGTCTCCTCACTGCCTCCATGAATTATGCTTCTTCAGGAACATGTACTGAAAATGTTTTAATAGAACCTAACTAGAGTTGAGCGAACCCAGACTGTAAAGTTCGGGTCCGTACCAAACTTTGGGGTGTCCGGGACCCGGACCCGAACCTGGACTTTTCAAAAAAAGTCCGGGTTCGGGTCTTTTATTCCACGTGTTGAAAAGCTACCAAGGGCAGCCAATCAACAAGTGTTTCACTGGTTTTCTCTTAGAAGCCATCACAGCCATGCCTACTAATGGCATGGCTGTGATTGGCCAGTGCACCATGTGACCCAGCCTCTATATGGGGCTGGAGTCACTGTGCTGCCTGTCATATGCTCTCAGGATAGTTTAAGGAGAGGATGCTGCTGGCTCTGTGAGGGACAGATTGCAGATATTATAGAACATCTCATCCTGCATTACTGAACGATCAGATTGTGGACTAGGGAGAGATACTAGTACTGCTGCTTTGAGGGACAGATTGCACACCTCATCCTGCTGCACAGAACGATCTGACTGGACTAGGTAGAGTCTGTTGCTTTAAGGGAAAGATTATTGTTCTAAAATCATCATCAAGTTGTACAGGGAAAGGTTCCAGCTGTTGTTTTAAGGGAAAGATTAGTATTCTAAAATAATCATCAAGTTGTACAGGGAAAGGTTCCAGCTGTTGCTTTAACCGGTTCCCCACCGCTCGCCGTGTTTTTACGGCAGCAGTGGGGGAGCCCTGCGCGAATCGCCGTAAATAAACGGCGATTCGCATTTTGGCCACCAGGGGGCGTGCGCGCGCACCCGCCGCACTCCTGTGCCCGCGGCTCGGGCGGACCCGATGTCCGCCGGCGAGCCGCGATGAGCGGCTACAGGGCAAAGAACGGGGAACCGCCGATGTAAACACGGCGGTTCCCCGCCCTGTCAAAGAAACGGGACATCGGCGAGTAGCGCCGAGCGGCCGCCTGTAGCCCAGGCGGGCTCGGCGCCCGTGTCCTCACGCCGCCCACGCGCGCGTGCGGGGGACCACCGGTTTTACGCTTAGCGGCAAATAAATGCCGCTAAGCGCGTCCCGAGGGGGTGACGACGGCATTTTTGTGCCGCTCGCCACCCCTTGGCCAATTTCGTTGTCGACCTTGGAAAGGGACATGTTGAACTACTAATAAAATCTTATGATTAGAAAGGGAATTTTGTTGTCGACCTTGGAAAGGGACATGTTGAACTACTACTAAAATCTTGTTATTAGAA
>BLSH010290872.1:260945-287278 GCA_018402905.1 Glandirana rugosa | reverse complement strand
GCCATACTCAGGAGGAGCAGAAGAATTTGTTTTGGGGTGTAATTTGGGGTATGCATATGCTGTGTGTGAGAAATAACCTGTTACAATGATCATTTTGTGAAAAAAAAAAAAAAGAAAAAAAAATCTTCATTTTGCAAAGAATTGTGGGAAAAAATGACAGCTTCAAAAAATTCACCATGCCTCTTACTAAATACCTTGGAATGTCTACTTTCCAAAAAGGGGTCATTTGGGGGGTAATTTTACTTTCCTGGCTTGTTAGGGTCTCAAGAAATGAGATAGGCTGTCAGTATATCAGGTGTGATCAGATCTGATCAATTTTCAATGATTGGCACCATAGCTTGTAGACTCTATAACTTACACAAGGACCAAATAATATACACTTATTTGGGTTATTTTTACCAAATATAGGTAGCAGTATAAATTTTGGCCAAAATTTACAAAGAAAAATTACTAATTTGCAAAATGTTATGACCGAAACAAAGAAAAAGGCATTTTTTCGAAAAAAAATCAATCTTTTTTTATTTATAGCACAAAAAATAAACCCCCTCCTAGTGATTAAATACCACCAAAAGAAAGCTCTATTTGTGTGAAAAAAAGGACGCAAATTTCATATGGGTACCATGTTGCATGACTGAGTAATTGTCATTCAAAGTGTGATAGCGCTGAAAGCTGAAAAATGGCCTGGACAGGAAGGGGGTTTTCGTGCCAGGTACTGTTGTGGTTAAATATATATACACACTTTTTTGTTGACAAGCATTGTTGTTTTTAGCCAAGCCAGGGTTCATAGAATTGCCTTTTTTTCATGTGCCACCATGTACCTGCCCTGCTCAGTCACACTGGCTGCTCACCCCTATTTAGCAGCCATTCACCTGCCGCTATCCAGGCCCCGCTGCTTCTTTCAAAGTGCCAAAGCGGAGAGAAGAGAGAGGCTGGCAGGCGGAGTGATATCACTCCGCTGGCGCCGCCCGGAACTATAGAAGCCGCATCGGAAAATGCGGCTGGTTTACTCCTCCGCGGCGCTGTTTTTGCGGGCGCGGACCGACCCCATTGAGTTACAGACAGCACACACATGTTGCATCAGTTAGCATTAGCACTAGGCTAGCTCTAGCAGTAAAAGCAAGACAGAGCATGGGTGAGTAGGGTGTGCCTGGGCACCCTTGGCACACCCTGCGCGCAAGCCTATGGCCAGTTTACGGAAGTCTGAAGAAGTACCAGAGCAGCCTTTCTCACAAACGGGGGACGGTGAAGAAGTGGGAAAACTTCAGCAGAGTCAAGTCAGGGACCCAGCAGGTAGCATGGGTGAAGCTTGAGGAGTATACAGAGGGTTAGCTGTGGAAGAGCTCAGGGGATCCAGTGGTGGCTGGGATCTTGGAAGTCTAGTGAGAGACTCAGAGATAAGTGTGAAGATCTACAGTAGGATACTGTGAGATGTGAGAGAAGATCTAAAACGGGATACTGTGAGTTACGTGTGCAGAATTATATTGACTGTTGAAAGTTCAGTTGCTATAGGAGACAGCAGTTCTACAAAATACATTGTGCTGCATCCAGCTTAAAGGCCCTCTAACTGTATAGCTGTCTGCCTATTACTATTTTTGGTCTATAGAGTCTGCCAATTGCTTTTGCATCTGTCTAAGGGTGCCCTGGCCCTAAACCCTCTCTCCCCTAGTTCTTGTTAAGAGACAATAAAATCTCTTTTGTTGCATTCAAAAAGTGACTGGCAGCCATGTGTTCAACTTGCATTACACCCACCATGCCCAGTAACCTGCACTCTGAGGAGGAATGTCAGCTGCCCCTGGCCCCGGAGGTCACCATCCGGCCTCTGGAGGCTGGGACCCTCGCTACATATATTTTGTCCAAACAAGATGTCAGCTACATGTACTGTATATATTATCCTCTAATGCTTATATAAATGCCTTTTTTCTCTCCTGACCACGAACATAAACACTAATACTTGTTCTCAGACCTCCTAATAAATTGTGCACATGGGTTGGGTAACATGAACCCTGAAAGCTTAGCACTAGGTGGGAAGACTAAGTGTCTTATATTGGCAGTCAACATGTGTACTTTGGCACAGAGCGGATTTCATTTTTAAACTGCAGTTGAAGAAACCCAAACTTCAATAAAAACATATCTGTGAGTACAATTTAAATAGAAAGATAACAGTGTCTTTATAAGGGCCAGGCTTAGCTACATGTAAATACAGACTATGAATGCATATACTCTTTATTATGCAGAATTATTGAAAAAATGCACCTTCTATTTTTTTTCAAAAATGACAGACGTTTAAGTGAAGAAAGGTAAAACTGGATGTAAACACCAAATTATGCAGATATGTATTAACTAAAAACATTCATAGTATTTTATGAATGCAAATACTGTTAGTAAATTATTTTTATTATCATTAATATTATTATTCAGGATTTATACAGCGCCAACAGTTTGATAGCGCTTTACAACATGACGGCAGACAGTACAGTTATAATACAATTCAATACAGGAGCAATCAGAGGGCCCTGCTCGTTAGAGCTTACAATCTAAAAGAGATTCAAGTGATCCAAAAGGTAATAATTGTGGGAGATAAGCTGATGGAGAAAATAAAAGTACAGTTGTTGGGTGGAGACAGGATAGGCTTCTCTGAAGAGAAAGGTTTTCAGGGATCGCCTAAAAGTGGACAGAGTAGGAGCTAGTCAGACAGATTGGGGTAGAGAATTCCATAGGATGGTCAAAGCTCGGGAAAAGTCCTGGAGGTGAGCATGGGAGGAGATGACAAGGGAACTAGAGAGCAAGAGGTCTTGGAAGGAATGAAGGGACCGATTTTGTTGGTATTTTGAGACTAGGTTAGTGATGTAGATGGGGGCCGAGTTATGGATGACTTTGTAAGTTGTTATTATGTATTTTGAATGTAATTTGTTTGTAATTTGTTGGCTGAATGTCAGCAAATGGAGGGATTGGCAGAGATGGGTGGCAGACACTGAATGGTTAGTAAGGTGGATAAGTCTGGCAGCAGCATGATATACTGAAGGGGGGGGGGGGGGTAGCCTATGTAAAGGTAAGCCAATGAAGAGAGAGGTGCAGTGGTTGAGGCGAGAGATAACCAGGGAGTGAGTTAGGAGCTTTGTGGAGTCATTAGTTAGGAAGGGGCGTGTTTTGAAGATGTTGCAGAGGTTGAGGTGGCAAGCTTAGGACAGTGATTGGATATGGGGCTGAACACAGTTTTGGCTGATATCCTCCTGTGATATCATCACCTAAACTGAGACAGGGGACTATCACTGGTAGCCAGTTGTGCCCTTCAGCATGTGCTTGCAGTGAAAATGTTAACACAAGGACACAGAGAGACAACCCCATCCATATACTGCTTTTCCTTCATTATCTAGTCAGCAAGCTGGGGGTATGTTCTGCTCCTGCTGTAGTTGCAGAGCTGTAGTTGCAGAGCTGTAGTTGCAGAGGAGATCCTAGACCTGTCTATGCTGTCTGACAGGTATGTCTGCATCCCAAAACTGTCCACAGAATACTTCTAATCCTTTTGAAGGTAACCATGTATGTATTTCAATTGTGCAGTATTATTTTAACCTTATAGAAACATTCCACCCAAACAAATAGGTCAGCTTATAGTAGAACTCAAACTCAACTTGTCCAAAACCAAGCTCATGATATTTCCTCCCCCACGTGCCTCTTCCCCTGACTTCTCTGTCAAGAGCAATGGCACAACCATCCACCCATCCCCGCATGTCAGAGTGCTAGGTGTTATCCCGGACTCCGAACTCTCCTTTTGGCCCCACTTCTAATCACTTTCCAAAGCTTGTCGCCTTAACCTCCGCAGCATCTCTAAACTTCGTCCTTTCCTAACCAATGAAAGCACAAAGCTCCTGATTCACTCCCTGGTTATCTCTTGCCTTGACTACTGCAACTCTCTCCTCATTGGCTTACCTTTAAACAGACTATCCCCCCTTCAGTCCATCATGAATGCCGCTGCCAGACTCATCCATCTTACAAACTGCTCAGTGTCTACTACCCCTCTCTGCCAATCCCTCCACTGGCTGCCACTCACCCAGCAAATTAAATTCAAAATACTAACAATAAGTTACAAAGCCATCCACAACTCTGCCCCCAGCTACATCACTAGCCTAGTCACAAAATACCAACCAAACCGCCCTCTTCATTCCTCCCAAGACCTCCTGCTCTCTAGTTCCCTCATCACCTCCTCCCATATTCGCATCCAGTACTTCTCCCGAGCCTCTCCCATCCTCTGGAATTCCCTACCCCAATCTGTCTCCAATCTATCCACTTTTAGGCAATCCCTGAAAACAAAAAGTGTAGCTGCTGACTTTTAACCTGTAGAGATCCGTGCTATCGACAAAAGACGTCTACAGCGCGGATCTGAATCTCCGGGAGGACGTCTATAGACGTCCGCCCCTTTACACGTCCCCTGCGCACACTCACAAGCGGCGGCGGCGCGCGCGCCGCCGCCGTACGCTGCGTGGGTGTGCCCGCGGGTCGGGCGGGCTCGATGTCCGCTCCTGACCCGCGATCGCCTTACAGAGCTGTAGAACGGGGAACCGCCGATGTAAACACGGCGGTTCCCCTTTCTGTGAGAGGGGGACAAGCAGATCTACTGATCCCTGTCACTGGGATCAGTTAGATCTGTTATGTCCCGGCCAACCCCGCCCCCCCCCCCCCACAGTTAGAACACACCCAGGGAACATATTTAACCCCTTCACTGCCCCCTTCAGGTTAACCCCTTCACTGCCAATGACATTTATACAGTAATCAGTGGACATTTAAATTTCTGATCGCTGTATAAATGTCATTGGTCCCAAAAAAGTGTCAAAAATGTCCGACATGTCCCCCCCCCCCCAATATCGCAGTCCCAATAAAAGTCGCAGATCGCCGCCATTACCAGTAAAAAAAAAAATAATAATAAAAACGCCATAAATCAATTCCCATAGTTTGTAGATACGCTAACTTGTGCGCAAACCAATCAATAAACGCCGAGTGCGATTTTTTTTTTACCAAAAATATGTAGAAGAATATAAATCGGCCAAAACCGATGAATAATTGTTTTTTTTATTTTTTATTTTTGGATATTTATACCACCAAAAGAAAACTCTATTTGTGGGGAAAAAAGGACATCAATTTTATTTGGGTACAACGTCGCACGACCGCGCAATTGTCATTCAAAATGCGACAGCGCTGAAACCTGAAAATTGGTCTGGGCAGGAGGGGGGTTTAAGTGCCCAGTAAGGAAGTGGTTAATAAACAGAAACTTACCTGTCTCGCGGTCCAGCGATGGCTGTACCCGAAGCCTCGCACATCTCCCTCCTCCTCCTGACGGCCCCGTCATTCCTAGTGTGGGCACCCGGCCCGGCTTCACGACCGGGCACGCACTGCTCATGCACGAGTCGCGCTGCGTGTTCCTAGTGGCCAGGCAATCTTCTGGGACCTGTGACGTGTCCCAGAAGATTGCCAGGAGGGAGGGGCCGCCTAAGTCACCTAGGCGGCCAGGGGACGGAAGGAGGAAGTGTGACAGGAAGGTACACACCCCCCCCCCCAAAAAATGACATGCCAAATGTGGCATGTAAGGGGGCGAGGAGTGCTTAAAGCGGAAGTTCCACTTTTGGGTGGAACTCCCCTTTAAACAGACTCGCCAAGTTAAAAGGGACCATGGAGTTACAGGGAATGTCATGGTACAGTAACTACCACCATAAAAGTGTTGCTACCCTGCGTTAAGCAGGAATGGCCTTTTAAATTGAATTCTGCTGAGCTGTAAAAGCCTGGACTGTAATTGATAGTTCTGATTTCTGCAGTTTTTCCCTAAGCCCAGTGTTATTGTTTGATTTGTTTGCCTGCAGCTGGGGAGTATCCCTGGCATTACAGCAAGAAAATACAGTAATGCTAGGTTATGGATATATATTTCCCAAGTCAACTACTAGGAGGTTTATTGCTAGCAGTGCATGCTGGGGAAAAGTATAAATATTTTGGGGAACCTTATGGAAGATCTCTTGCCTTCCAGGCTTTGCCTGGGGAGGGTGTGTGCTGTTGTCACGCACCTGGTGGCGGAGTCTGTCTTATGCAGGGAACAACCACTCTTGTGCACCTGATTCTGGGGCCCCTGGTAGGGCAGACAGGAGACCAAGAGTGCAGGATGGCACGAGGGCTGGATAGTCTCTGATGATGATGTCAGAGATTCTGGGTCAGCTCATGCAGACAGGAAGGAAGGTGATTCGGGCTGTGTCGGCAACTGGCGGGCGGTGCGGTACAAGGGAGCAGGCAAAAGGGTAGTCAAAGTCCAAGCAGAAGTCGTAATGAGGCGGGCAGCAAAGGTACCAGGGATCAGACAGAAAAGTGGTCGTGGGTAGCCGGGGGTCGGTGCAGGCAGGAGTCAGGCAGGTCAGGGCAAGCTGGGTCTTCAGGGAACAGGATCAAAACAACAGGAACAGAGCTAAGGCTCACAGGTACACTATACGCTGTAGAACGGACAGCACTGGCTGCTGTCCACTTAAATAGGGCCGCTTGGCGCCAATGCCGGTGCATACGCACGCGCACAGGCCTCCAGACCCGGTTTCCATGGGCAACAGTGTTTTCCTGACAGCTGTTGTTCCTGACCCCCCAGGCCTTCTGCCTGGGGAGGAAACATGCTTTTTGAAGATGGAAGGCTGGGGCAGGAAGTTTGCACTGCCTGGCCAGAGGTGTTTGCCCAGTAGAAGTGAAGCTGAACTCTGGATGAGAGCACTAAGGAGATCTTTGGCTGCTGGAGGTACCATGAGAAGCTGGAAATAGCTTAGACCTTGCCAGAAGTCTAGTGACTCGTCTAAGAAAATAAGTGCTCATACCTAGAAGAATACAGAGTTCAGGTTCTTCTTCTTCTAGGGTTCTTACTGCTATTCAGTTTGTCATTATATACAAAGTGCCAATCTCAGCTTAAAGTGATACTAAAGCTAAAAATGGTGCATTATCCTGCTGGAAGTAGCAATCAGAAGATGGGTTCACTGTAATCATAAAGGGATGGACATGGTCAGCAGCAATACTCAGGTAGGCCGCAGCTCGACTGGTACTAAGACCATTACACCACCACCACCACCAGCCTGAACCGTTGAAACAAGGCAGGATGGATCTTACCAGTATCCTGCCAGCAAGGACAGCCCCATGCAGAGGCAGAGATGAATCCCAGCACCAGCCCGTGCAGTCTCCATCCACCAGATTTCTATATGTGCCTCATTTTTAACTTCTCCATAAGATTTGGATCAATGTATTATGTTTCTGGTGCTAGTTGCTTGTGATTCCGATGCGACTTGTTTGCAACTTTGGCTTTGGCCAGTCATAACAATTCAGAGTGTGAGTTGGTGTTTTTACTCTGTTATATGTTGCTTTTATCTTTGGAACAATAAACCTACTATACTATGAAATCCCATCTGGGCTCCTGGTGAGTTTTATCCTCAGCTGGACTCAGTTTAGAGCTGTCTGTGTGAGTAACATGCTGCTAGATTTCCAGAGGGTTTTTCACATATGCTGTAAGGCGCTTTTGCTGCTGTGATGACAGCCATTCAGTCTGCAATTCAGTCTGCAATTCACCCGTTGGTGGCGATTTAATCACTTGGACACCAGTTTTGATATACCCAGGGGCGTAACGATAGGGGTTGCAGGGGTTGCAATTACAACCGGGCCCCATGGTCCGGGGGGCCCATGTGCCTCCCTTGTACACCTGAGTAGGAGGGATTGCGGGGGTGGCATTTAGATGACCCAATCTCCTCCATTTTCCTCTATCCAGTTTACTTGTCTTCTGCTGTTCCCAGGGCCCCTGTGTGCTTCCCTGGTCCCCCTGGGGCCTGCTGCAGAACTTGTGAAAGGGCCCCACTGCAGTACCGTAATAAAGGGACCCACGATAGGCGTAAAGGGCCCCAGGATCAGTGGGAAGAGGGAAGGGCCCTGGCCAGGGGTCAGGGGGCCCTTCATAATTTCTTGCACCGGGGCCCTGAAGGTTCTAGTTACGCCTCTGGATATACCCTTCCTGAACCACAGGATTGGTGGCATCACATCTATGTTTTCCTTCCATACTTATATTTGGAATATGTTTTGATATCTTATTTCACTTTAATATGGACTATTTGCACTAATGAATAACCATTTATATTACTTTGTTACTTTCAATGTGAATTTTTGCTTATTGTCTATACTTATGATTACTCTGCATATTATTGTTATATGAATCATTCACGTTTATGTTTACTTCCATTAAGATGATGGTTTAAACCTTTTTTTAGCGCTACACGTTCACATACAGTATCTCACAAAAGTGAGTACACCCTCACATTTTTGTAAATATTTTATTATACCTTTTCATGTGACAATACTGAAGAAATTACACTTTGCTACAATATAAAGTAGTGAGTGTACAGCTTGTATAACAGTGTAAATTTGCTGTCCCCTTAAAATAACTCAACAGACATCCATTAATGTCTAAACCGCTGGCAACAAAAGTGAGTACACCCCTAAGTGAAAATGTCCAAATTGGGCCCAAAGTGTCAATATTTTGTGTGGCCACCATTATTTTCCAGCACTGCCTTAAAACCTATTGGGCATGGAGTTCACCAAAGCTTCACAGGTTGCCACTGGAGTCCTCTTCCACTCCTCCATGACGACATCACGGAGCTGATAGATGTTAGGGAACGTGCGTTCCTCCACATTCTGTTTGAGGATGCCCCACAGATGCTCAATAGTGTTTAGGTCTAGAGAGATGATTGGCCAGTCCATCACCTTTACCCTCAGCTTCTTTAGCAAGGCAGTGGTCGTCTTGGAGATGTGTTTGGGGTCGTTTGGGGCCCAAAAATGTCAGGGGTGTACTAATTTTGTGAGATACTGTATATACGTCTTTGAGGTTTGTTATACTACCTATGTTTTAACTGCCTTTGTTACTTTATTTTTCACACAGCGCAGATTTTTACAGATTATCAGGATGGAGCCATGCTTTTATGTTGTTTACGCCAAATTCTGATCCTACCATCTAAATGCTGCAGCTGAAATCAAGACTCATCAGACCAGGCAACGTTTTTCTAATCTTCTATTGTCCAACTTTGGTGAGCCTGTGCGAATTGTAGCTTCAGTTTCCTGTTCTTAGCTGACAGGCATGGCACCCAATGTGGTCTTCTGCTGCTGTAGCCCATCTGTTTCAAGGTTCAATGTGTTGTGCTTTCAGAGATGGTATTCTGCATACCTTGGTTGCAACGAGTGGTTGAGTTACTGTTGCCTTTCTATCATCTCAAACCAGTCTGCCTATTCTCCTCTGACCTCAACAAGGCATTTTCTTCCACACAACTGCCAGTTACTGGATATTTTTCTTTTTCAGGCCACCCTAGAGATGGTTGTGCATGAAAATCCCAGTACAGATGGTTACAAACAAGATAGGGTATGTAGGTTTGTTCTTAAGTCAAATTTGCTTGTAAGTCAGCACAGGTACATTTTTTAAGTGTATCTTCAGCCAAATAAAATATTTTTAAGCTTTTTGGATAGCATAGGGAAGGGTTAATACCCCTGTAATGTTTATTTTGCTGTCTGAGCCCCTGTTCAGAAGATTTCACCTCACTTTCTGTCCCGGTGACAATTGGATTTTGAAAATTTTGGGTTATTGTGGTAACAAGCCTTGGTGATAAAGCATCAGTGGAGACACCTTTTTCCCATAATAACTCTTACAGGAGTGAATTTCCCTTCCTAAGGGTAGATTTCCTCTCACTTCCTGTTGTCTCCCTACGTTTGTAAGTAGAAGTCGTTTGTAAGTCAGATGTTTATAACTAGGGGACCGCCTGTAGATCAGAAGTTTTTGAAAAACTCAGACCAGCCCGTCTGACACCAACAATCATGCCATGTTCAAAATAACTTAAATCCCCTTTCTTCCCCATTCTGATGCTTGGTTTGAACTTCAGCAAGTCTTCTTCACCGCATCTAGATGCCTAAATGCATTGAGTTGCTGCCATGTAATTGGTTGATTAGCAATTTGTGTTACCAAACAACTGAACAGGTGTACCTAATAAAGTGGTTGGTGAGTGTGTATTCATGTAACCTCAATTGGCCTTTAAAGAAAATGTTGTAAAACAAAAACAATATATAAACTTCTGCTATGTTAAAGAGCCATCCTAGCTAAGGAGATTGCCAGATTAGAGACTGCCATGTTTCATAGACTGATATGTTGCAGAGACTGCCCTATTCGATTTTGCAATGTTCAAAATGCTGTTGTGTTTCAGATACCGCCAACTGCCATTCAAAGAAGTGTCTGAACAGTTGCAAGAAAATGTATCTCTTCACTCAGGAGAAATGATAATGTATTCCATACAATCCAGAGCAACAGGTACTATCTGCATGCAATGACATTGGTAAAGTGCTCTGTAACCCATAAGCAGCCCTCCAGCTGGCCCTACTGGAATCAGATCTTGAAACAGTGGGCATGTACACAGGTGACACTATCCTTTACCTGGAGGATTCAGGGCCTTCCCTCGTTTCAGCTCTTAAAGCTATCAATCAACTGGGTGCCCACTCTGGTCGACAAATCCTCCCTTTAGACCACTTTCCACCAACCGACGTTCAGGTTCATCTACCCCTAGCCTTAGTGGCCATACTGCGATACCTTGGGGGTGCAAGTCTCCCGATCTCTCAAGGATTATGTCCCATTGACTATTGATCCCTTTTTGACATTAATTAAGCAAAAAACCCAAATTTGGGGGCGAAACTTCCCCCAGGAGTCATGGGCAGAATCAATTTAATTTAAATGATTCTATTACCCAAAATATTGTATATCCTTTGGCACTGCCCTGTTTATTTGCCCCCGAAACTCTTTAAAACCACATACACTATTTTAAACACTTTCGTCTGGGGTAACAGTAGGCACAAATT
Organism: Glandirana rugosa; assembly: GCA_018402905.1. Lineage (NCBI taxonomy): Eukaryota > Metazoa > Chordata > Amphibia > Anura > Ranidae > Glandirana > Glandirana rugosa. Next base: position 276,400 of record BLSH010290872.1, on the reverse strand, counting down.
AGCATGGTTAATTCTAAAAAACCCAACTGCTATGGGGGGGTGCAGCCTTACCCAACTTCAATCTATACTACCCTGCGGCCCAGCTGTCTCATATATATGACTTTGACAAAACCAATGTAGGAATCAGATCTTAGCCCCCATTCATGTCGGTGCAGCTTTGAAATCGCGCTACTTCAGAGTTACTTTTAAAGCCGCACATCAGTGCGATTTGCACTGCCAATTTCATTGCAGCTTGCGACTTCATTTAACAGTAGTCTATGCAAGCCACAATTAAATTGATAAAAAGTAGTATAGGAACCTTTTTCATATTCACTGCGACATGAGTCACGGTGACATGAACAGTTCCATTGCCGGCAATGGGGTGCAACTTCTCATGCGATGTTGAACTTTCAAATCGCATGACAAGTCACACCGGTGTAAACAGGGGCTCAAGGTGCACGACTAAAAATGTATCTATTGCCAAAATTGGCACCTTTTCCCTAGGTACACTGCAAGATTTTGTACAGTGGTGACAGTGCAGTTACATATCTTAAGATAATCCAAGAAGTAGATCAACATATACTGTATATGGAAACATGAATATAATCTAACAATTATCAAAACTAGGCCACCAGAAGCCAAAGCATTCTGTAAGATGTCAACTTTCATTTTCTAAATTGTACAAGAATATTTCCATAATATATATGTATTTCCTGAGCATAAATGTACCTTTCTCATCATACCAACCTCATTATTTGTCCATGTGGGATAATTGTTTATAAGGTTACTGGGCAATATAGTGTAATCCATCCTATATCACTGTCAACCAGATGCCGCTTGTTTGAATCACCCATCGGCTTACTCTTTCCATGACTCCATAGGCCAGATTTCTTTACTGGATTTCCTAACTCTGTCAGTCTCTCGTGTCTGTTTTAAAGCAGTCTCACACTCACAACTTGAAGTTTCCTTAATTTTATATAAGGTTAGGTGCATAAGAAGGTGTGATTCTGCCTTACATGGCTTTATAATTTTAGAGGAATACAGGCAAAGCTGGGAACTGTACACTGAAGTCTCTGTAGTTACAAGGGCCTGTGTTGACAGGTTTTTGATTGCTTCAAGCAGGTTTTGCATCCCCAAAAAAGTCTATGGGAATGCAAATTCCACTAGAAGCAGATCAGAAAGAGGTCAAATGCACTTGTCAAAGGATTCTGAATGATTTCAGAAGAATCTTTTTTTTTGTTTTTTAAAGGGTACTTTTATTGAACGTACATGTTCAGCACATGCAATTGCAGTATAAGAGATATAATTTCAAAAGAAGAATAGTATGAGAAAAGAAAAAGATTGACAGCGTCTACATCTACTTCTATAGCATAGTGTCTGGATACGCAGGGTCCTACTCTCTTCCGTGCGTTTTTACAGCTTCCATTGTCATCATATTCAAAGATACATAAAGACATAAAGGGTTATTGAAGCATTACCTCCGCTTTACATAGCGCATCAATTTATGGAGAGCACCATCCCTCTCCAACATTCAGTAAATCAGGAGTCCTCAGGAACAGTGTCATTAGATTCCATCCCGGTACTTCATATTTTGTGAAACTTACGGGGACAGCCCCTCGCCTCGTAGGTCAGTTTATACAGGGGAAGCACATTGTGTATCAGTCTAATCCAACCATGCAGTGTGGGTGAAGACCCAGGTTTCCAGTTCATAGTGATGTTTTTTTAGCGTAAAAGAATGCAATACGCAAAAAGGTTTACTTGTGTTTTGGGATATATTCCTCATCCTCTATATAGCCCAACAAGCAACGCAGAGGATTACATATGTTAGGAAGTTGCGTAAGGGAGCTGAGAAATGCTGTGAACTCAGACCAAAACTGCCTAATCCGGGGACAAGTCCACATCAGGTGGAGAAAGGTACCGTCAGCCACATTGCATCTAGAGCACAGAGCAGAGGGAATCCTGTCTAGTTTATGAAGCAAGCTTGGTGTATAATACAATCTATATAATAGTTTGGCTTGGATAACTTTATCTCTAGAGGAGATGACAGCAGGGACCAGAATTTCCTTCCAAATGTCCTCCGACATCTTGGGGATGTCAGAGCGCCACTTGAGTTCTGTTTGAAGAAGTCTAGCCATGGTGGAGTGGAGGAGAGTTTTATAATAGTTGGATACAAGTTTCTCATGGGATGGGTCATTTATCAATATCTCAAGTTTTGGGGGCTGCATATTTGTGTTACGAAGACCAAATTGTGTTGTGGCTGTGTGCAGAATCTGAAGGTAATGGAAATATGCTGTTTGGGGCAAACCGTAGTCTCTAGCGAATTCAGCAAAGGATGGGAACGAACGTACCCCATGTCTGAACCAATATTTACCATCTTTTCTGTGAAAAAACTCCTTCAGCTGGGAATTACCCCAGAGAGGGGTATTAGGGGAATGCTGGGGTGGGTCACCAGGTGGTAGTAATTTTGAGATCTTAAATATCCATATAGTCAAAGCAAGGATGCCTGTTCCCTCCCGTCCCCTGGTGGACAATCTATAAAGTAGGTTCTGCAGTGATTCATATGACGATAGGATGGCGGCTTCCAGCGCTGTAGCTGCGTTGTTAGCTTCTGGATGGAACCACCAGGGGGCATGTGCCAGCTGAGAGGCAATATAATAGGTCTGTAGGTTGGGGAGCGCCAGTCCCCCTTCCTGTATAGGTAATTGTAATGTGTCCTTTGCTATCCAAACCACTCTTCCTCCCCACAAAAAAGTAGTAAGAATAGATTCTATTTCACCAAATTTCCTCTTAGGGATATAAATTGGAGAGTTACCTAGCACTTACAAGAAACAGGGCAGAAATATCATCTTGAAAATGTTGATTCTGCCCAGTAGTGTTAAGGGAAGGGTGGTCCACGTTTTTAAAGTAGTCTTTAGCCTACGAATTAGGGGGTCCAGATTATTTTTAATATAATGGGATATCGGCTGCTGGACAACAAGTCCGAGATATCTAAACGTGGGGACAACCTGCAAGGGGCAGTCTGGTGGTAAGTCAATTGTGGTTTCCTGGTCCAACATGAATAAAATGGACTTAGACCAATTCACCCTGAATCCAGAGAAGCATCCAAACTCCTCTATGAGTTTAAGTAGGATAGGGACTGCCGCTTGAGGGTCCGCCAGGTAGATAAGCATATCATCTGCGTACAGAGATACTTTTTCCTCCAGTCCCCCTAAAGTGAGACCCACTATGGCCGAGGTAGCCCTAAGCAGTGCTGCAAGAGGTTGTATCGCTACTGCAAATAGCAGCGGCAACAGGGGGCAGCCCTGCCTAGTACCCCTCCTGATTACAAAGGGATCAGAAATTGACTGATTAACCCTCAGTCTAGCTTGTGGGTTACTGTACAGCAGCCGCACCCATGCAATAAATCTCTCTCCAAATCCAAATTTTGCCAAGACTACCTTATTTTCCCCAGTAGGGGAGGCGAAGTATGTAGCCTCTGCCTCCCTGAGGGATTTTTCCACATCCGTCATCCTGGACTGGGATGCCTTGTGGGCCGGTCCGATGGCAGCGGCAAAGGAGCCTCGCATCGTGGCCTTAAAGGCATCCCACACCACACCCACGGAGGCACTTTGCTGGTTGTTCACCCCAAACATGGACATGTCTTTAAGTCCCTAGTCCGTGACCACTGTATCGGCCAGCCACAAGGGGCTCAGCTTCCATATCTTATACGAGGGAGAGAGAGATGCCCAGAGCGAAGTCCACCAACAAAGGCGAGTGGTCCGACACCGCCCTGGGCAAATACTTCACATCACTTATCATATCAAGCATAGCATAAGACAATAGACAGAGATCTATCCTTGACAGTGTACCATATGTATCTGAGTAACAGGAGTATTCCTTCACATCTGCATGTCTCCACCTCCAGGCGTCCACCAAGTCGTATTGTGCCAAGTAGGTCTGTAGGGGGGTGGGAGGAGCTGTGGAGCACCCCAACCTATCTAGAGTATTATCCAATACTGTGTTGTAATCTCCAGCCAAGATCAGTGGGCCCTCCGCAACACCCAGCACCATCACATCAGCTCCTCAAAACTTGGTAAATGGTGGTGGGAAATATATACTGGCAATGGTGTATGGTTTGCCCTGCAGTTCTAGTACCACTATCAAGTAGCACCCCTTCAGATCCGCTTTAATGTGTTTGATAGTAATCGGAGCAGATTTGGCTATCAGGATAGAAGTGCCTCTAGCATATGTTTGAATAGGTGGAGTGAAGGGTGTACGCTATCTTGGCTCTCTTTAGAGCCATCACCCTAGAGCCCTGCAAGTGTGTCTCCTGGAGGAGGATGACATGCGGATTATGATGGGCTAAATACTCAAACATTAAAGAACATTTCACCCTGGAGTTAAGCCCCCTGACATTCCAGGAAATCAGCCGTAACTTAGACATATCTCCAGGGTGAGTAAGTTGTTAACAGGATAGTAACACCAGTGTAAAAATGAGGGTTGCTAGTAGAAGTACTGAAAAAACATTTTGAACAATAGTCCACACAGTAGGAGCATCGGGGGGGAAAGCTTCATCACCCACATAACAGTACATAAAGCACATAAATGGGTGCTGTAGTTCCAGGGCCTAAGTGCTATACATTTCAGAACTTGAAAGCAAAAGTTAACAGTCAACAACCCCAGACCAACCCTAGCCCTCCCGGCCCTCAAACCCCAACTCTTGAGAGCTTTGATCCCAAAACATGCTGCAAGTAGCAAGGGGACATGACAGTTCCAGGTACTGGTAAAAACCCCAAAACCCAGAAAAAAAGGCAGGGGGGGAAAAATAACTGCGGTGGCTCCTGTGTTATCTAAGTCCCATCCGCTATATAGGATACAGGCGCACCCAAGGCCCAAATAGAGACATGGCATCCCGAGTTCTATGCCAGACATTGTTCCACGGATCATTGGTGTTTTAAGTATATTAACTGTGGCAACCGGAGCAATAAATGAGTTGTCTACAACATATTTCTCAAAAATTTGTACAGTGGTACATAAAGGCAGTGTTGTAGGTGACTCCACAAAGCCAGGATTAATTCTTCAGCGATCTCCTATTAGGTCGGTGCTGGTCCGGGGGCTCCAGTGTATCAACCCAGTGGGCTGCGTCCTTTGGATCAGTGAAAAAGAACGCTTTGCCTTGGTAAATGACCCGCAGCCTGGCTGGGTAGAGCATACTATATGGCACTTGAATCTCCCTTAATCGCCTTTTGATTCCCAGAAATGTGGCCTGCTGTTTCTGGGTCGCCACCGAGAAGTCCAGAAAGATGGTAATCCCGTTCCCGTTAAAGGAGACTTTGCCCTTTTCTCTGGCTGCCCTAAGGATGGCCTCTCTGTCCTTAAAATGAAGCAGCTTGAAGATTATTGCCCTCGGGGGAGCCCCAACTGGCAGAGGGGGCAGGGGGACTCTATGAGCCGTTCAATGGCGAATAATGGGGAGAAGGTGGAGGCCCCAAAGTCGATGTCAACCAGAGCTCCATAAACCCTTCTGGGGTTTTGCCTTCCACTCCCTCCGGGAACCCCAAAAAGCGCAGATTGTTTTGCCTCAGGCGATCTTCCAATTCAGTGAGCTTATGGATCGATTCCTCCTGAGCCCTGTGGATGTCTCTCACCGAGGCCTGTAGTGACCTAAGATCATCTTTCATATCTCCAATTCTTTGCTCTGCGTTAGCAACCCTGTGTCTGAGATTATGCACGTCCTGTTTGAGGAAAGACAGGTCAGTTTTAATGGAGTCCATTTGCAAAGTCAGTGAAGCGTAGCTGTGTTGAATGGCCTCCATAATTTGTGTCAGGGTCGGTTCCCCTCCTTGCGCAGAAGCATGGGTGTCAGTAGGGGAAGGAGGGACAGAGCAGTCAGGAGAGTGGAGCTCGGGGGTCGCTGACAAATTGGGCGATGATGGCCCTGCGGACTCACCTGTCCTGCCATGCTGCAACAAGGGTTGTGTGGGTTGTTGCGATCGATCGTCGCTGGGCTGTTGCGGTCATTTGTCACGCGGTCCATCTGCGCCATCTTGGGTCCGCATGTTGTGGGAACCGGGCGATTGAAATCAGGGTGCAGCTTTAATGAGGGGAACGATTTTCACCATCCCCCGCACCCCTTGAATATCAGGGCAACACAAGAGAGGGTCCCACCTGGATTTGGGTTATGGGGGGTGCTACAGGGTCTCAGCCGGAGCCGAGCCTCAGGGCTGCATAGTACGGTCACCCACATCGCCCACCCCGTCCTCCAATCGGGCCCCACAGAAGGACAAAGGCAGATGTCCATACCAGGAGGAATGAAACTGGGGCCTGTACATTCTCCCTTCTTTGGAAAATAAGCAGTGGGCCCAGGAAGCAAGATGGCTGTGGCCCGTGGTAGGCCGCAATTCTGACCCGACCCCTGTACTCACAGATTTCTTGCTTGGTGTGGTTCCTGGGCAGGGTATGCTGAGGCAGGATGTCTGGAGAGCCGATCCGGAGCCGATGGAGCCGTGGATGGAGTGGTGGTGAGGAAAACGGCGGTGCTCCGCGGACTAGGCCACAAGCCGGGACCTCGATTAGCAGGTCCAGCCAGCTGATCAACAAAATGAGCCTCAAGAAGGATGCCCAGTGCTCTGGGGATTAGTCCCTGCTGATGGCTGGCCCCCCAGTGCCCAGAGAAGGTCAGATGGCGGAGGATTGCAAGAAGGATCACCGGAGCTCTGTACCCAAACGTCTGCCGCTGCTCACATCCGGACACGCCCCCATCACAGAAGAATCTTAAATGGATATCAGACTAATGTTGATGCCCTTAAAGCCCTTTACTTACTGGTATCCTAGTTTTGTTATAGGTCCTGGATCTGGTTTGTTTGTACAGGACAAAATCTGATCAAAAAATACTGCAATCCCTTCCAGAAGCACTGGGAAAAGCTGTTTAGCTCACCATCATGGGGATAAGGATGGTTACTACCCACCTACGGGATCCCCCTGGTGGCAATCTAGCCAGGAGGGACCAACAGCATATTTTCCTGGGCAACAAGCAGAAGCTATCTCTGGAGGGGCTCTTTGTCTCAGAGTTGCAGATGTTGATTAAAATTACAATTATGTGACTGAAAGATTATTATTGGAACAGCTACACACACTGTTCTGTTTCTGGTAATTTCTATGGCAGTAACACTATCCTTTAAAGTGTACACTCTAACAATACATTTCTCTTATTTGCTCCCTTTTGGTTTATTAAATAAACCATTGGAAGAGTTTTAGTATATCTGTTCCACAAATGCAAAAAAAAGCTGTTCATCCAGCCAGAAATGTTGTGAGCTGATAACTTCCTGTGCTTTCTATCTCTGGACTATTGTTAGTTATCAATGTTCCCACCTACCTATGTAGTCCTAACACTGTGCTATGTAGTCCTGACACACACCCTTTCCTAGACTGACAATGCTGCAAACCTAATGCAACCACCATATCTAAGGACCAGTAAGCTGCAATACTATCAATTTGTGTTACTGGTTTTAGATATGCTTTAAGACCTTTATGACACCACTCCTTCTTCTCTGAATGTCATTGAAAAGAAGGTTTAAATTGATAACTGAAAAAGTTCAGTTCCCCTAATTAAATACAAGTCAGCTATTATGATGCATTGGAAGAGGACAAGCACAGATACGGTACATTAATGCTCCTATCTCCTAGGCTATCCAAGCAGAAGTTTGCACCCTCTTCTTCCCTACCCGCAACCTCCTGGGACATATCACAGATCCCAGGAGGCTGCAGGTCCATTCACACAGTGCAGAGAGACTTGCACATGTGCAGTGGAGAGCCGGCTGTGAAGCCGCAGGAAGTCATAGCCAGCTTCCCACATCCAAGATGGTGGCACCAGGGGCCCGAAGTCCATCGAAGTGCTGGATCCCTACACTGGTAAGTGTGTGCTTATTAAAAGTCAGCACCTACAGTATTTATAGCTGCTGACTTTTAAGTTTTTTTTTCTAGACTGAAGATCCTCTTTAACTTTGGCCTTTAAGAACAGTCCTCCAATGTGGCCCCTTGGGAAAATTAATTACCCACCCTTGCTCTGTATTGTTGCATTTAATTTGCACATTAGTAGCTAAAGCCGGCCATAGACAGTTTGAATCTCGGCTGGTTCAGTAGGGATTGGCTGAGATGCGAACCACGTATGGGCAGGCTGATTGCGCCCAAGTCGATCGATCAAGTAACTTGGGTACAACCAACCTGTCTGATTTTTCAAGCAATTGGGGAATCACGCCATTTTCTTTCCTGAAACCTGTGGTTGCAAGAAAGAAAATCGCACCGTCTATGGCCGGTTTAGCTTTAGAAAAAATAGAATAGTAGGTTTAATAAATTGGTAAACAGGTCTACTATGCTTAGTAGAATGTTTTATTATCAGGTCAAATGACAAGGCTATGTTAAAACATTGCATTGATTCTTGTAGACAACGGCATTCCACAAAAACTGTCGGAAAACATTCACCAAAATTATTGCTTTTATTATAGGGGAAGGACTATAGAAATAGTGTCTGGTTCTAAGACAACATCACAAAATGCATCCCTGATCTCCATAAAGAGCTGATGATGAAGCTCTTTACCCATGCGATCAGCTGTGTGCAATCACAGCTGATCACATGTAAACAAGGAAATGCTGGTTATCAGCTTTCCTCTCCTCATGCTGACAGAGTGTGAGGAGAGGAGAACCGATCAGCAGCATTTTCTCATAGGGTAGACCTGCACAGGTAATCAGGGCAATGATCATCAGTGAACAATAAAGGAGGGCGCCAGATCAGTACCTTGATTATTGGTGCAGCCCCAACAGTGATGCCAGTCAGTGCCCATCAGTGATGCCAATCAGTGCCCATCAGTATGCTAATCAGTGCTGTCTTTAAGAAGTGCCCATCAGTGCTTGCTCATCAGTGCCGCCAATCGGTGCCCATAAGTGCCACCTATCATTGGCCATCAGTGCCACCTATCAGTTGCCATCAGTGCCGCCTATCAGTGATCATCAGTTCGGCCTCATTAGTGCCCATCAGTGCTGCATATTAGTGCCTCATCAGTGCCACCTCATCAGTGCCGTCTCATCAGTGCCCAAAAGTGCCGTCTCATTAATACCCATCAGTGCAGCCTATCAGTGTCCATTAGTACAGCCTCATCAGCGCACAACTGTGAAGGACAAAAAATACTTATTTACAAAATTTTCTAACAGAAACTGACAAAAACTTTTTTTTTTCAAAATTTTCGTCCCTTTTTCATTTTTATAGCAAAAAATAAAAAAAATTCAGTGGTGATTAAATACCACCAAAAGAAAGCTCTATTTGTGGGAAAAAAATAATATAAACTTTATTTGGGTACAGCATTGCATGACCACGCAATTGTTATTCAAAGTGTGACAGTGCTGAAAGCTGAAAATTGGCCTGGGCAGGAACGGGGTGAAAGTGCCCAGTATTGAAGTTGTTAATAATGCAGCGCTCAAAGCAATCAAATACACTGTGGGTGACTAATAAAGCGCTAAAATAGTGGCATACTAAATATACAAGAAATACATAACACAATAAAAAATGATTAATTTAATACTTAAGTGCTACCCAAGGTAAAGTGTAAACGAATAAAAGCCAGCTTCTTATAAACTGCTATTATAAAGTCACAAAATTAGCATTTGCAACCTCCGGTCTTCTCCATCATATTGTGCATAAAAAGTTCCCAAAGTGTAAAAGTCACTCCACTCCACACTGCAAAACCTCCACCTCCTTTATGCCCTCACCAGATGGCTGAAATACAATGGCATGTATGGTAACTAATCCTGTCTCATCAGGTAATCCTCAGTGTTCCAATTCTAAGGCAGCTGCATCGATCTCCTAAGTGAGAAAGCTCCCACCATGGAGCCCAGAGATAGAGTATATAGTGCAGTCATTTAAGTAATAATGGCCAATACATATAAAATACTGCATGGAATAAAGTACAACAAACAATTCAGACTCACTCTGAGGGCTGCCAATCCGGCTTGTGGAAACGGCGGTGTGACTTCAGCACATAAATGCCCCTCCCAACGTGTTTCGTGATGGATCCCTGAGGGTGTGCGTGCACATGAAACACGTTGGGAGGGGCCTTTACGTGCTGCCATCATCACTAGGCCTCTGTGCTTCTTTATGCAATCTGGACAAATTATGACTGATGGGAGGAGCCAGCAGAGGTCTGAACATAGCTTTATGAAAGCATCACAGCTCCCTGCCTCCTCTTTCCAGGAGCCCTCAGTCCTGATGCAGGCAGTAGGCCACTTCTTGGGAGGAGTTATGCAAATATGGGGAAGCACAGTGGCTAAGTGGTAAGCACCTCTGCCTGGTGGCACTATGGTCGTTGGTTTGAATCCCAATCATGGCACTACCTGCCTGGAGTTTACATGTTGCCTGTTCCTGCTTAGGTTTCCTCTGGTTCCTTCCCACACTTCAAAGACATGTTGGTAGATTACTCCTGTCTGAGTTGGCCCTAGTACCTGTAAGTATGAATGTGAGTTTGGGACCTTAGATTGTAAGCTCCCTGAAGTCAGGGACTGACGTGAATGTACACGGTGCTTGGTGTCGGTGCTCTTTTAGTACCTGGAATAAATAAAAATATAATAAAATGTTTTAATGAATGGATATAAGAGTGGAGAAGGGGCATTCCTAGGCAGGCTGTATTTGCACTCACACTGACTTAGGTAACACCAACTTGATGCTGAGCCTCCATAATTGAACAAACTGAAATCCAATGAATGAAAGGAGTGGGTCCTACAGCCAGGAATTGAGGCTGGCTCTGACTTGCTGCATCTTCTAATGCACATTGTGAGTTCAGCTTCAAGTGTGTATTAAAAATATGCTCATAGAACACTAAAAAGTATACCCCTGATTATAGGCTAATAGTATTCTGTTTCAGACATTTATGCTTGCATAGAGAAAACTGTAACAAACAGAATCCCAGACCCGCAAACTAGTTTGACAAAGTCATTATGAACTTCAGTGCAGTTTAACCATTCCAGTACTGTTGAGTTAAAACACTCCTTGGTTACAGTGTTATTGCTTTGAAAAAAAGTAGAGATTATTATTTTCTTATAGCTAGGGAGAGAATGACTCTATAAAAAATGACGACTTCCCCTGAAAATGGAAGCTAATAAAGAGCTTTAAACTAAGCTTATAATTCTGGCAAGGGGGAAGACATTATCCTTTTTGTGAAAATATTTTGCAGCAGTTTTTAACTGCATGTGAGAAGCCCCGTCGATAAGGTGCCATAAACTAGCCCTACCTAGTGCTTGGGCATTTATCTCAAAGCAAATCAGTAGGTGGCACACTGCTGCATGAAGAATGTTCTTTGTGTCTGACTCGAGAAATCCATTCTAACATCCCTTACTAATCAGCAGCTGCAGAGGCTGCTTCCAATTTTATCTGGAGCTCTTTTCAGCACCTCTCCCAGCTCACATCATCATCCTCATCCTCAGTTTCTCACTTGGCTTCCATGAAATATTCTAGCAGAATCTAAAGAAGGCACATGCTGGAGACAGCTAGCAGTTTGCCACTTTGGCTGGCAGCCATGTGTTTACTCCAGTTAACGTCTGTTGTCATTAAACAGAACTGGGCATGACCCCTCATTTTTCTTCTGTATTTTCTGCTAGACTGCCCCCCCCCCCCCATGATATTTTATGCAGGCATCGTCTTTTTAATTTTATGCAGAGATTTTACGTGCAATAATCCTACTTCAGCAGTGAATAAATTATCATCGCTACCTTTTATGCGGAAGACATTCATCGTGTTTCAACAGAACGGTATAACCATTAAGGTCACGGCAAGGCAGTACAAATGGGGGGGGGGGGGGCATATAGACCACCTCTGTGTTTTTTGTGATGAAATAGAAATTTGAACTTGAAAAACAGTTTTGATTGCCAAACATAACATAAATAGGCACAAGAAAAGCTTCCATCATGAAACTGACAGTTAAACGGAGTGATCTGTAAAAAATAAAAATAGGCGATCTCATGAAACAAAGGCTTTTTCTTTTTTTATGATCACATTGTCAGCTCCCCGATTTTGTCCCTGTACAGTTTAGGGCGGGATGCAGTTTGAAATCCAGGGCAGTGTGTTCATGTGCAGCAGCGAACTGCATGTTCCAGCAGAGGGGATTTCTGAGAACTGAATCTGTGTCCTCAGATGAACTTCCCTGCTGCTTGCTGCGGTACAATTTCTTAAAGCGGCGCTGTCACAGCTCATCTTGTAAACAAGGCATGTTCTCAATGAGACATCAGACACACTTTTTTTTTTTTTTTCCTGATGAATCAGGAAAGTTCATGGGAATTCTTTTAATACAGGCACAGATGCAAGAAGAGAAGCAGACTGTTTTATGAATAATCTTTAAAATTTGCAGTTGCATGGTTTTGTGCAAGAGAGATAACAAGACAGCCTGGGGAAGCTAAGAGGCTGCAAACAGTTAATCGGGGGGAAAAGCCTGTCTACTCATGTCGCCTGAGCTGACTTTATCCAGTTTTTAATTATATGCATAAGAAATAAGCTAAATTTAGTAATTCCTTCAGGCTTTTTTTTCTGAGGATCCTTCTTGGTCACTCAGCAAAAGCTCCCTATCCTATTATTGCAATGTAAATTCAGAGACCATCAGCTGGGCGAAGGGTAACAAAACATGGTATTGTTCTCTATGACAGAGGGTTGTGGTGCTAGAACCACAATACTTTTTGTTAAAAGGCAAATGAGCTTTAGAATATTGTAACAATAGAAGATACTAAAAGATAGTGAAAAAGAAAAGATGGTGTTGCCAACAGTGATCAAATATTTTAACTCATTTGCTAGATTCTGTTTCAGAATGATTGTTATAAAGCGCTGCGTAAACTATCGGCGCTATATAAATCCTGTAAAATAATAATTGTAAGATTTGATGACTACATACTAAGTTCACAATCTTTTTCTTTCTCTCTGATTTGACTTTTATTAATGGCCTTACAATAAAGATACCCATTGACCTTTAAGGTGCCTTATGCATTTTAAATCCAACCACCAAATATGTCCAAAGTGGCTCTTCTTATTCCTGTGCTTTATCCATAGGAGGGCTAAGGCGACCTATCCATGACCCCAATCTTCTTCTAACTTCGGTTAACTATATATGTGACAGAAGGAAAAGTTGGCCTTAGGCCCTCTACACCAAGGGCAGGTTCTGTTAGAGTTCACCTGCTCAGCGGACAATCTGTCTGTTGATCCCCGCTGAGCAGGCAGATGGCTGGTCCATGTCCGCTCCGCTTATGCAGAGTGGACACAGCCCTCTATGGGTGATAGGATGTAAACGGACCGCCTGTCCGTTTACCCCCAACTGCCATCTGATCCACCAGATGGATGGGGAACAGATCCCCACAAGTCTGTTTTTAGTAGACAGGTTTGATTGTATGTCGGCAGGTGTCAACAGACAAATGTCCATTGACACGCGCCGCTCCATAGATGAGACTGGAGGGTCCCATCAGGTCCACCTGAAAAACTGACATCCGCCCATGTAAAAGGGCACTTAATGTAATTTGTTACACAAATGTATCCATGGCGGTCTGAGGTTATGTGCCAAGAACGCTCTCACTCCTGAAACACAGAGCGGTCTTCAACAGCTCTTGGTCAAAGCTTCTGATAAGGAGCCAGCAGGACAGGCTCCTAATCATGTGACCACTGTGAGAGCCAATCACAGCACTCGTGATTGAAAGTTGTTGTGCCTCTCAGCATTAAAGACCACCTTAAGCAGAACAAAACGCACCAATTTAATGACCTATCCACACTATGTGGAGTGATCTGTATTTCTGTGCACTGGATGAACAAAGGTCACCGCTAGGACACATAGAGAACAATTGTTTTCTATGTGCCCTGTTCACATCGCAATGCTGGTGTGATGTGTGGTGCAGTTCAGTGCGGAAAAATGCAGCATGTCTACTGTTTTTATGGAAACAGCAACAGGAAATACAGCTTCCCACTCCCCTTGACTTTAATTTGATCAAATTTGGTGGCCAATAGGTGGATGAGGGGAGCAGCATTGGGAAGGCCACAGTGCAGCTATAAGATATCTGATCATTGATTTCATAAAAGAGGAGTCTGATTTTTTGGAGCACTTTAGATTAACAAAGAGTGCATGTATTCACTGGAAGGACCATCCTGTATGCATTCAAATAGCCACAAGTACAACTTACCAACTGCTCCTATCTCTGGTACTGACATAGTGGTAATCCAAGTACTATCTAAAGTACTGCTTCAACCTACCAACTGACATTCTTGTATACCACCCTATGGTTACTTTAGGGCCCCTAGTCACAACCAGGAGCCTTTTCTCTCTGTGGGAGCCAGTGTTTGGACTTTTAGCATTAACACAGTTGAGAAGCAGTTTAAAGTCTCATTTTGCTTCTGTTTCCCTTTCTCAGGTCTTAGGAAGTTTCCAGTTTCTTGAAGTAGAAGGATGCTACCCTCCAACAGACCCCACTCTGCTCCCCAAAAGCATTCTCCGTTTCATGGCAGGCTATGCTGCATTCACCTCTGTGCATAGCCCTTTCTCCACCATAGATTAAGGTCTTTATATTCCAAACAATTACATTCCACATGAAACTTTAAATCTCTTAAATCTAAACCTATTTGGTGCCTATACGCACTTTCATCGCTGGCCAGAGTAATTCAACAGAAGTAGGGTGAATCTCAACCACTGCCATAATCCTTCCCACATGCCTCACAACTGAGGAGCATCTGCTGCTCCACATGGGCTGCTGGAGACCAAAGCGCCTCCTCGGGTCTATAAAAACAACCTCAAAATCCCACAGTGTCCCAGATTCTAAAGTACATTATGATCTACATTATGTGGTATTCTGTCAGTTTTTTAGCTGGCAGACAGGAAAGATTTTCTCATCAAGCAGTTGTACTGGTACAGAACAGCCTGATGCAACTATAGTTGGGCCATAGCAGCACTAATTGGTGACTCTGGGTCAGTGGCGGCTGGTGAAGTTTTTGGATGGGGGGGCGCCAGGCCCCGCCCTTCCCTTTGACCCCTCCTACTTTTAATAAGCCACGCCCCTTATAGAATCCACCCACTCCATCCCCTGTATTCCACATATTGTGTCAGGGGTATACAGCTCAGCATCACAGGACACAGTATACAGCTCAGCATCACAGGACACAGCATACAGCTCAGTGTCACAGCCTCCCCAGTTTCCCTTCCCGCCCCGGACCGCGGGGGGGTAGGTTTTTGAAGTGGTCGGCGGTGACTGGGTCTCAGTGGTTAATCACGACGATACCGGGTTGATATCAACGTAGTCCGACAAGACATGGTCATGTTGACGAACTACTCTTTTAGAAAGGACAGACGGTCGATTTTTTGACTGTCTTATGGTGTATTACATCTAGTATTACATGAAATCTTAGACCCTGTGACACCCTAAAACTCCAACAAAAATATCTGGGCTCCTCCGCGAAACCAGAGGTCGTCGGGTACACCTCGTCGTCTACGAGG
>BLSH010290872.1:219653-259898 GCA_018402905.1 Glandirana rugosa | reverse complement strand
CCGCCCCCGGCCCCGCATCCAATCACCCTGAGCGGAGGCTCAGGGCAGCCAATCAGCCTATGCATGGCCGCAGGAACAAGCGCACATGCATAGGCTTGAATGGCCGACCAATAGGCTCACTTACTTGGCTGCCATGTGACAGCCAAGAAGCCGAAAAGAAAAAAAAAAAAAGAAAGTCAATGTACCGGCGCCACCTGTAGGTGGGCGGGGTTGACTTTTTTTTTTCTCGTCTTTTGCCGGCGGGGAGGCGGCGCCCCAGCGCCCCTCCCACACCAGCCGCCGCTGCTCTGGGTTCAACTGCTTGCTTTATATGGCTTACGGAGCAGATAGAGTTTACAGCTTTCTTCACTGGCATTACCAATTGATCTCCACTGCTGGACCCAGGACATTTTAGAAGCCCATTCCTGCTTCCTTATCCTTTGAGGGGTGTGGACGACTTACACTAAAAGTGATGTACAGCTGCAGCAGTTATGATATGATATCCTTTCTGTTATCAGACTGCTCAGTCTTCATCTGTATGCTCTGGACGCAGGCCCCTAAAGCGGAACTAAACCCATCAATTTAACTGTTTCCCAAAACAACTGCAAGGTGCGCAGTGAATGGTAACTTACACAGTTGCTTATGCTTTAAACTAAACTGTCAAGCTATCAAAGGCTGCTGTCATAACTGATCACATGTGCAACACCATGGCAACTGCAAATCAAAGATGGCAGCTTCCTTGCCTCTAAAGCAGTGGTCTCCAAACTGCGGCCCCTTACTTGCTTTTATCCGCCCCTTGGGGCAATATTTTATTCCCTGACACCAACATTTAGGCACAGTTCCTCCCAAGACACCAACAATTGGGCTCAGTTCCTCCCAGTAACACCAACGCTACAGCATGATTCTTTCCACACAATGACACCAACGATGGTGCACAGTTCCACTCACTGACACCAAAGAAGGGGTAATTCTTTACTCCTACTGATGTCGGGATATTTCTACTTCAAATGTCCACAGTCCGGCTGCCTAAAGCCTGAAGGACAGTAAACATGCCCTTTGTAGAAAGTTTGGAAACCCTTGCTCTAAAGGACAGGAGGGTGTAGTTTCACTTTAATAGGTCCCATCAATGTTTAGGGATAAGATGGCAGACGCTACTGAAACAGGTATCTTTTTTCACATATCAGTTCCTTGTCAGACCAGTCATTCTTCACATAGCTCAAAACATCTCAATAATACTGCTCAATGCAATGGTACATATACAGTGACACTGTCTTTTATATGTGCTTCTTAAATAGCAACCTGAATGCCAAATGGCATTCACACTGGAACTCTTCTTGGTCACCTCTTTCACTGTTTACTTAATCTACATCAATGCCTCAATCAACTCTGATGGCATATTCATGACATATTTGGCGGCCTCCTCTACCGTTCTCAAAATTATTTCTTCCTCTTTTAGTGGAAGAAGTTTAATTTGTGTCTGCACATGTTATCTGACATGAGAAAAGTTCAATGAATCCCATAACTCCTGGAAGCCCAATGATGTCTAATGATGTTCAGAATTAATGGAAGAAGCTTTCATAAAATTGATCTCAAGAAATGCAGATTTTTCTCTAATGTAGGCTACTGGAATGCTACAATTGCACTTATGAGTGGACAACTTCATTATATGTAGTTAACTTTGTTTAGGTTATTAATAGATGTGATGAATCATTTTGTACCGTAGATTACTCATTAGCGTTGTAGGCAGAGAAAAGATTTGAGAACATGAAAACCAGTTTAAAAATACACGTGTCGTGCCTTATATGAAAAAAAGCAAAGCACAACCCTCCAACTCAGCATATGCCATCAAACCAGGGATTGCACAGAGAATAGATCATAAACAGAGGGGTGCAGCAGGTGACATTGCAGTTTGATGCCATGACAACATAAATTATATAAATCAAGCATTTAGGAGAGTGAAGAACAGATATTACCCCAATAAATAACTTTCTTTTGAGGCAAAACACCAGAGTAAGCACTATGCTATAACTGGGCATATTTATACGCGTGAACATTTGCAATGCAATCTTGCATAAAAATGCACCCTAACAAATATCTGCAGTATTCTGTACAGAAGGGAGACTGCCTTCACTTATCTATTTACAACTGCAAAAGGTATTGTATATATACAGTATCTGTTTAGTGCTGGAAGCCAAAGGAAATACTTGTTACTTTCAGGTATGGAGGAGCATGTGACTCACTATGTTTAACAGCATTAGGCCATTAACTGGCCTAACGCAAGTAATTAATAGCCCTGTGCTACTGCTCCGGCGACTTGTAGATTACCAGGTTAAGATAAAGAAAAAAGAACATGTGAAAAATAAAGACTAATGCAACCACTCCATCTAAGGACTGGTAAGATGCAATACAATCATTTTCTTGAGTTGATACATTTTAGGTCCAAAAAACATAAACCAAATTGGTAAATAGAATTGGTCTGATGAAGGGCTTGATGCCTGAAACGGTTGCTAATTTGTTATATGCCGTTTGGATATTGCAATATCAATACAAACATTAGTTATTTCTGTCAATCCAATATAAGCTTGCTTGACAAATCTCCTTTCGTGTTGTGAATCCTGTCTGTTGGCCATCCCTTTCCACAACTTCCTGGATTTCCAAATGATTTGCAGTGCCCTTTTAATTTCCAAGGACTACATATCCCGTGGCACTTTGCTGTTTGCAAGCAGTGATTCCTATGCTGACTCCGCCTCCTGAAACACCTCCTCTCAGCACCTCTGTAGCTCAGAAGACAGGCTCTGTGAAATGTGTGACACAGCAGTGCCTACTCACAGAGCATAGTGAATGTCACAGAATTCAAGAATGTAGATCTGTGGCGATCTTCACAGAGTAAGTTTACAAACTTCAATATAATTTACAGTATTAGGAGTAAGCTAGAAATAATTGAAATACAATGTGGAAATGAATATATGATTTTATATTTTGACCATACATATGCAAGTTCAACATTTCGCAAAACAATTTAAAGGTGAACACCTTACACCCCTGTGTCCAGCTGCACTTAGCTCTAAAGGTGATTAGCTGTCACTACCCTTGCAGCCAGTGTAGTTTCTGTAGGGCTGCTGGGATGGACATAGCATGATCTGTTCTGGAAGCCTACAGAAAGAAGGGGAAGACGAGCGGGGATTTCTGATCATTGGACCACTATACTGGCTGCATGGGCCAGCTAATCACCCTCAGAGGCGCAGTGGGGACCAGAGGGGTAGGGGAAGGTGTAGGGTGTTAGGCTGGCAATACACGTTTCGAATCTTGGCTGGTTCAACAGGAACCGCTAGTGATAATCACTGGCTTCTCCCGGCGAGGATGGCTTCCCCCGCCCGCCCCCACCAGGAGAAGACAACGGCCCGGCAGGAGGGATTCCCTTATCAACACTGTGTTGATGGGGGAATTGAGCAAATTTCCTTACTGCAACCTGTGAAAAGGTGAACTTGCACTTTACATAAATCTTTATTGGGTGCTGTAACTCTCATTGTCTAAAGCTGACCCGCGGGATGAATAAAAAAACTGAAGAGATTCCCCCACCCATACATTTGAGGTGGATAGGGGAATCCGCCTGCTGTGTCATTGTATTCTGACAGTGAGGAGACTACCCTGCTGTCAGAAAATACTGATTGGTAGATTGACTTCTGTTCAACCAACGTGCTCATACATGAATCAAAACTTGTGCGGTTCAGCAAGAATTTTGACCCATCTATGGACAGCTTAAAGCGTAACCTCACCCTAAACAGGAAGTTATGCTTTAAAGAATCTTCCCCTCTCCTCTAACACTTTTGGATGTTTATTTTTTTGGGGGGGAAAGGGGAGGGGGAGCGAGTACCTATATTTGGCAGCTACCTGCTCCCACTTCCGGTCGGATTGTATGGGCCCCATGTGTCAAACACAAGGCCCATTGGCTGAATCCAGCCCGCCAGGCTGCCTACAGATCCCGCACTTCTCAGTGCAGCCATGGAGAGGCTCGTCTCTGCCTCAGCAGTCGGCACCAGAGAGGATAGAACTCGTCTTACAGATCCTTCTGATGTAAGGGGGTGGGTGGGGGTGCGCTCGACATCTGCTTATAACTATTATGAGAATAATACAAATCTGTGTCATTTGAAAAGAAAAGTCATACACCGCTGGTCATCCACAGAAAATGTATTGGAGACTGCTCCAACAGAATACCATGGCAGAATCATTTTCAGTCTGAGCAGTCTCCAATAAAGTTTCTTGTGGTTGATACCAGCGGTGTGTGACCCTACTTTTTAGACTTGCATCATTTGCTACAGGAGTGTGAGTGGGCGCTGTGCCAGTCTGCACCTGCCCTTCACAGCTTAACCAGTTAACAAATGGTCCATAGACAAAAGACGTCTACAGGGCAGTTGCTTAACTCTGGAAGGACGTACATTGACGTCCTCCCATAATCGCGCTTCCCGCGTGCCCCCTAGGGCACGCACATGGGTACATCCATGACCCGGCGCATCACGGATCATGGTGAATGCCCGCTGTGAGCGGCCTTTCACCACGTGAAGCCAGCTGTGTAGTTGCGTGGAGTCACAGTTGGCTTCAAACAGTAAACGTGCTGCCTCCAGGGACCTGAAGACCAGTGATGAACTGGCCCAGGTGAGGACAGTGCTGGATTCCTTAACAGATGTCTTATTATTAAACGTCATCAGCTATGGTATTTGTTTTAAGACTGCTACATACCATGCCTGTAGGTGAGGCTCAGGTCTGCTGGCACCTATTGTTCTTCTGCAGGTGCTGTTAAAGTGGTAGTAAACTGCACCTTTTAAAGAAAAATCCCTTCTGGGTTCGTGTGCCGTAGCCATCTGATGTGGTCACTCCAGCACCTGTGTGCGGGAGTCACGGCTGTGGCACGACTCTCTCAATGGCACCTCTCAATGAAACAATGTCCATTGAGACCGCAGTGTGCATGAGCTGGTGACATTACCGGTGTTGCGCAAGTAAATATCTCCTATACTGTGCACATTTAGGAGATATTTACTGTGCCTTCAAGTAAGGGCCGGCTCACACTGGAGCGGTGCGGAGCGGCGCTCCAGGCAATCTCAGGCGGCTTGCGAGGAGACTTCTATCATAGAAGTCAATGAAAGCCACCTGAGATCGCCCTGAAAATAGTGCAGGGACCATTTTTCTAAGGCGAAAGCGATTCGCTCCTATTAGAACGGTCCCATTTGCACAGCATTGAGGCGAATTGTCAGTCGACTCAAGTCGCCTGACAATTCGCCTAGATGTGAACGGGCCGCGGAGTCGCGCCGCTCCAGTGTGAACCCGCCCTAAGCCCTCCTGCGGTGCACTGTCACCGCTGACAAGTCTTCCATCCGCACCCGGTCTTCCTTCCCTGGTTTGTGTGCTCCAGCTGTCTGATTGCCGAGCTGCGATGACGTGAGTGCGCGCGGGAGTCACAGACTGCAGCACAGAGCTCTAAAGGGTACATATGTACCGTCCCTTCAGAGCGCATTTTCCAGTGACATCACTGGCTGCATGCAGTGTGAATATCTCCTAACCTGTGCATTTTTGGAAATATTCACTGTACCCACAGGTAATCCTTTTATCTGTTGATGGAAAAAAATATCTATCTATATAGATATATATGTGTATGTGTGGAAGACCCCTTTCACACTGAGGCAGTTTTCAGGTGTTTTAGTGCTAAAAATAGCGCTTGAAAACTGCCTCTCATGCCACCCTAGTGTGAAAGCCTGAGTGCTTTCACACTAGGGCGGTGCGCTTGCAGGACTGGAAAAAAAGTCGTGCAAGCAGCATCTTTGGGGCGGTGTGGGAGTAATGTATACAGCGCTCCTAAACTGCCCTGCCCAGTGGAATGAATGGGCAACGCTTCGGACAGGGCTGGTGCTATCACTAGGCAAGCTAGGCAGCTGCCAAGGGCACACTGCTGCCTAGGGGTGACTGGCCTCTGGTTTCCCTCCGTGTCTGCATAGTCTGCAGGCTGCAGCATGTAACTAACTCAGTCTCAGGCAGCTGTTCCATCCAATCAGTAGTGTAATTAGAGACGCAGTACAGCACTGGAGCCAGCGCTAGAGGAAGCAGAACCAATGCTTCCTGTATAGCACCGCCTCCTGTCACATGAGCAGGGTAAAGGGGGTGGGGCCAATGAGGGCGGCAAAATTAGGCTTTGCCTAGGGCAGGGATATGCAATTAGCGGACCTCTAGCTGTTGCAGAACTAGAAGTCCCATGAGGCATAGCAAGACTGAGCCACAAGCATGACACCCAGAGGCAGAGGCATGATGGGTCTTGTAGTTTTGCAACAACTGGAGGTCTGCAAATTGCTTATCCCTAGCCTAGGGTGTCAAAAATCCTAGCCCTGACTTCGGAAGCGCTGCAACATGCGCGCTTTTAACCCCTTCTTGGGGGATAAAAACACCCCACTAATGGCCAAAAAGCGCTGCTTAAACGGCAGTAAAGTGCTGCTAAAACAAGCGGCGCTTTACCGCTAGCGGACCTGCTGCCCTGGTGTGAAAGGGCTCTTAGGAAGGAGTACTATTATGGAAAGTGCAAGAAAACAGTGGAGCAGCAGTTTAGAAAACTTTACAAAAACTTGATAAACTTTGTTTAGGATCCTGCAAAAGAGACATTATTTAGACTGTAAAGTTACGTATCCCTTTGAAGCGATGTTTTCCGCTTTCTTGGAACACTTAGCACAATAAAGAATTCCCCGAGTCAGCTTGGTGTGAGATCAGGCAAGTGGAAAAGCGAAGCCAGGTGACTGGGTGATGAAGAAGAGAACAGATGGTGAAGGGATCGCCCTTTTAAGAGCCAGCTGTGTGCCTGTCTGTATGTGTGTGTATGTGCGTCTGGCTGAGTTGCACGCTGGAAACTGTAGAAGGCACCTGATTGGCCGTGACTTAAGTTGTCTCCCCGCCTCTGACCAGGGGGGGGCGCCCTGATTGGGAGAAGCGGCCGGAGGTAAACAGAATAGAATGTCCCCTTCTCCTAGAACCTATGGGGAGCCGCATCCCATTGTGACGCGTGGGGTTCTGTTAAATTGTTACTGAGGCAGTAGAATGCCTGAACCCTGAGAGTGGAAGAGGTGGAGGGGGGCGGGAGTGAGGGAGAAAAGTGTGTGTCTCATATAGAGCTTTGTCTGAGATTTCATCACACACGGTGTATGATTGAGGAGGAGGATGGTGGTGGGGACAGTGAAGTAGACAAAGCACCTCTGCTTGTACCGGGCAGAGTAGAGGAGGAAGGGGGGAGACAATGGCGCTGGTTCGGTAGGTGGCACGTGTGGTGGTGCGGCACACTCTCTCTCTCTGACACACACACAAGTTTTGTGAAAGAAGGTAAAGAAGTGGTGCGGCAGGCAGACACAGGAGGGGCATTGTGTAGTAGAAGTGGGGAGGTCCCAGACTAGTGCTGTCTGAAGAAGATGAGGGGCTGGGTGCTGCTCAGGAGGAGCACACACTCATAGCCGCCTGCCTGCCTGCACCGACTCCATCTCTCTCTATATACAATGACAGCAGTCGCCCTCACGGACTTCGTGGCTGCTCAGTGTCTGGTGTCTATCTCTAACCGTACGAGGGAGCCTGAGGAGGCAGCGGCTGAGCCCCCTACTCTACTAACTCCACCTGCCGCCTCCACACAACACCTGAGCGAGCCCAGCCTGCACCACCTCAGGACAATGGCCGAACCTCTGACTAAGGAGCACCATGAGGGGGGACCCGGGGAAGCCTGGAAGGACTACTGCACCCTGCTCACCATAGCCAAGAGCCTGCTGGACTTAAACAAGTACCGGCCCTTGCCTTCCCCGGACTACAGCGACGAGGAGCTCAGCTCGGACAGTGACGTGACCACAGAGTCCGGCCACAGTTACCACAGCACTAGCGGCAGCAGCCGGACGGACTACAGCCCCGAAGCGGGCTCCACACAGCAGCCGCCACGCCCACCCAGCCCGGACACGCCCAGCTCCCCGCCACGCCCCGCCGGCTCCACTAGTGAAAAGAGGCACAGGTGTCCCTATGCCGGCTGTGGCAAAGTCTATGGCAAATCTTCCCACCTTAAAGCCCATTACAGAGTGCACACAGGTCAGTACCCCCCCACCTATCCTATTCCACATACACCCCATATGGACTACCTGTCTCTTTAATTTAGGGGAGGGGGGGTGATGGTACCAATGACCACCTTGTCTAGACAACATGGGTAGAACATCAGATGGTGACATCACCTTCAGTTTTCAGTCTAGAACCCCTTACACTGATTGGACTACCTTTCCCTTTAATTTAGGGGAGTGATGGAACCAATGGCCACCTTGTCTAGACAACATGGGTAGAACGTCAGATGGTGGCACCACCTTCAGTCTAGAACCGCTTATACTGATTGGACTACCCCTTTAATTTGGAGGGTGGACCCCCTCCCCTATTCCACATACATCAGTCACACAGTGACTACCTTTCCCTTTAATTTGGGGGGACCCCTCCTCTATTCCACGTATACCAGCCACACAGGGACTACCTTTCCCTTTAATTTGAGGGGGACCCCCTCCTCTATTCCACATACATCAGTCACACAGTGACTACCTTTCCCTTTAATTTGGGGGGACCCCCTCCTCTATTCCCCATATACCAGCCACACAGGGACTACCTTTCCCTTTAATTTGAGGGGGGGGGTGATGGTACCAATGGCCACCTTGTCGAGACAACATCAGATGGTGACACTACCTTCAGTCTGGAACCCCTTATACAAATTGGACTACCTTTCTCTTTAATTTGGTGGGGGGACCCCTCCCCTATTCCACATCAATCACACAGGGACTACCTTTCCCTTTAATTTGGTGGGGGGACCCCTCCCCTATTCCATATCAATCACACAGGGACTACTTTTCCCTTTAATGTGGGGGGGGCCCCCTCCCCTATTCCATATACACCAACCACACAGGGACTACCTTTCCCTTTAATTTGGGGGGGGCGTGATAGTACTAATGGCCACCTTGTCTAGACAACATGGGTAGAACATCACATGGTGACACCTCATTCAGTCTAGAATCCCTTATACAGATTGTTAAACAAGGACACATTGTTCATGTCAAATGAGGACACAGGAACATCTGCAGTGGTGTGCTTCTTGAGGGTGTCTCCAATCCAAGGCAGGTCAGGTTGATGTTTGCAGGTTGAGAATGTGGCTCTTCCAGAAGACAGTGTTATATCAAGGTACAAATGTGTGATTTGCCTAATTTAGAATGTGGTAGGGTCTGTAGGACACCCTCTCCGGTAGATCTCCACTCAATGTGAGGTTACCATAAGACTGGTGTCTCTGATCCCATCTTCTGTGCTCTACTGAGTGCCAGAGAATACTGCAGCATTATAAAAGTGTCGGGAGTCCGAGGATGTCCCATGATAGGTGTCCTCCGATTCCCTTCCCCGGTGGCACCTTGACCCAAGCTAGTCAAATGAAGGGGTTGTGTCTCCTTCCAGTGAAGACATGCATGCTTTTGGCAACGTAGTTGTAAGCGACGTGTTGCTGAGGTTGAAGTAGGTGGTTCCCGTGGATTCGGGGGAACACCCTTTGGTGACGCCTATATTTGTAACCCAGCCAACCGGTGGGTAGCCACCACTTACACGTGTATTGCAGCATGACGTCACACTAACAAGCAACCTACACCTAGGTTGGGTGCCATTCACTGAACATAGAGATCCTCAGCAGGTGCATACCCATGTCCAGTTGCCACGGACGAGGCACTCGGCTATAAGTCCCACTCTTTTGGAAATGCCACATTTGTCGTAGCGATCTTCGTACCGGGGCTGTAGGACAGAGTTTAAGGGCATCTATCGGAGTGTTAGGCACTGAGCTCTGGTTAGCTGGT
This sequence comes from Glandirana rugosa, assembly GCA_018402905.1. Lineage (NCBI taxonomy): Eukaryota > Metazoa > Chordata > Amphibia > Anura > Ranidae > Glandirana > Glandirana rugosa. Next base: position 250,053 of record BLSH010290872.1, on the reverse strand, counting down.
TCGGTCCCTATAAAGTCTAGTGGTAAATCATTCGGAGACTTTACGTCAACAACATGTTCCCTAGCAGAGTCTATTTTTAGATTCAGAAGGTTTTTTTTTAAGTATTTCTAGGATCCTTTCCAGTCTTGGCAGTTTTGTATTTTTCTGTGTTTTTTTCCCTTGTTTGATTAAGAGCCAGCAGGGGTAAGAGCGAACTGTCTAATCACATTCTTCATTATCTGCTTCCGCACTCCCATACCAAGTAGGTGACCTCATATTACCTCTTCCACTGAGACTGACTGAGGATATTGTGTTTCTGCTGTTCCACCGCCTGCGCTCAGACAGCATGCACTGTATCTCAGACGCTCTATCTCCAACAGCAGCTGAATCATGATGACATTAAATACTACGCCACTTGATTACATCATTTCTATACATTATTAGATGTGAAGTAATTAAGGATGCTACCAGAAAATCCACATTTATCTGTATGTGCATGCTGTGTCTGGTTTCTCCCCCTTTGCTGCTGTTCTCAGCACCAGTAAAAAGGCATGAATCAGAATAACCTTTATGATTCACATTGCAAGATAGAGCTTGATCTATATTCCATCCTATCTTTTGGATTAAGGGTGTGGTGATTCATGGCATGACATAGAAAAAAAAAATTACAAATTGTGCTTTGAGATTAGAAAGCTCCATCTTGTTTGCATTTTAATCAGTTTGGATGACATTGCAGTTACCCTGCTACAACCTGCCAAGTGTATCATAGAGGGACCCGGAGCAGGAGGTGACATCACAATGCTTTTAGCCTTAACATTTGCCAGTTTAAATTGTAGTTTTTAGGTCTTTTCTAGGCTCATCTTTTATTGAAGGCATGTTAAAAAAAAAAGCGTGTCTGGTTAGGAAGAATTTCTTGTGAAACCCAGAGCAATCATCTTTTGTTTTCATTGAACTAATTGGTTACAGTCAGGAAAGAGTAAAGGCTGGGTGTGTCGGTGGAAAAGTACAGCCTTGCTCACTTCTAGCAACTTCTCTAAAGAAGTTATGAAACAGCTGTGGTTGCAAACAAAGATTTTTTTTTTTTTTTTTACAAAGAATGCACCGTGCACATTCCAATAAGGTTATTGATTTTCAAGTATAAGGGGGTGATTTACTAAAGCTGGAGAGTGCTAAATGTGGTGCAGCTCTGCATAGAAACCAATCAGCTTCCAAGCTTTTTTGTCAAAGCTTAAAGTGGTTGTAAAGGCACAAGGTTTTTTTTTTTATCTTGATGCATTCTATGCATCAAGGTAAAAAAACCTTTTGTATGCAGCAGCCCCCCTAATACTTACCTGAGCCCCCTCTTAATCCAGCGATGTCCACAAGAGCCATGCCTTTTTGGGGACTCGCACTCTTGATTGGCTATTGGCAGCAGCGGGAGCCATTGTCTGTCAATCACAGCCAGTGAGCCAATCAGACGGAGGGGCGGGGCCAAAACACGGCTCCATGTGTGAATGGACACATAGAGCAGTGGCTCAGCTCGGCTGCCATCCTGGCAAGCTGCTTGATGTGGGGGCACCCCACAGGAGGGAGGAACCGGGAATGCTGGCGTAGGACCTGAGAAGAGGAGGATCTGGGCCACTCAGTGCAAAACCACTGCACAGAGCAGGTAAGTGTAACCTGTTCATTATTTAATGAAAAAAAAGCTTTTTAATCACTTTATTTTTAACAAGCTTAAGTCAGAAGCGGATTGGCTGCCATGCAGAGCTACACCAAATTTTACACTCTCCAGTTTTAGTAAATCAAACCCAAGGTTTTCATAAGTGGTCATAAGGGATGACCAATCTGAAACCAAGCCTAAACCCAAGCTCTTCACTAGTGATCCCCAGCATTTATAGTGAAGCTGTCTAGCTAATCATGCACATTTTTTTTTTTACAATGCTCATGTGGTTAGTTCCAGTGTTTTAATCACCATTTTTCAACTTCTATCTGCACATTGATCTTATTATTATGTTAGAGTGCATGCAGTGCATGGCAATGAACAGGGCTGGCTGTGAAATCTAGCGTTGGGGCTCTTTGATATAGCTGTCCCATTGTATAGTCTTACCAGCTGCTACTTGATGTCACTTGTCTCGGTATTATAGATTGATCTATAAAATGATGCAGCTGATTGAGCAAAGGAGTGCTAATTATATCATAGGCCCTCATTTCTAAACAGTGATATAATGGTACTAGGTTGCAGTGCTGAGTGAGCTATGTGTCATGTGCAGAGGGAACAAGATTATTGATGAGTCTGGATTTAGTCACGACTGTACAGCACTAGTCATGAACAAATGGAGTGTTTAAGTGGGTGACTGCTGCATCATGAGATCAGGACAACTGTGGGAATTTATGACTGATCTATAGCCGTGTATATGGAGCTCTGACTAATGTCCACGTGTTCTAAGCAGGTAAAAGGGATCCTTTTGCATATACATAAGGAAGCAACACAAGGCTTTACCATAGCTACTCGGATGTCTTTATTTCCTCTGCCATAGGTATACATTATCATTTGCTGTGGTAAGTGCTAGCATTATAGGGACATGCTAAACAACCAAACTTATTTGACCTTTCTGGCAATTCAAAAGCAGGCCTTTTTTTGCAGGATTAAGTGCAGTAAGCCATAGCAACCATTCAAAACAAGTAAGGATTTCAGCTTTCAGTTTAAAATGAAATCTGAAATCTTATCAGCTGGTGGATATCTGCATGGCATTGTACTTTGCATCTTATTGATTAGGCCTGTGCTTAATTTCCATAATTCAAACTTAAAATTTAGTGTTGATGCATATAAATGGAACTTTATAGATTCCAGGAAACATATCCTAGCTGTATGCTCTCACAGGACCCATCTCAATGGAGCAATATGTACCCATTTATGAAGTAAAACTCTTTCCATGTTATTATGACCTTACTGTTAGAAGAAAATATATTTTACATGTGCGTTGCAAAGGGACAAAAAACATAATAATTTGCTATTCCTAGGCCTGACCCCACGGTTTCTGGTCTCATGCTACTTAGGCAAAGGGGTATGCTTTTTTTGAACTTTGCTTTTTAAAGTGGTTGTATACTCTCCTATCATTTTCAGCTAAGGAAGCTGACATCTTAGCCTCTGTTTAATCTGCATCTGCCATGATGCTGCACATGTGATCCATTATGACACCACCCATTGGATGGTATGCTAGTTTGGTTGAGAGCACAATCAAGGAGACAGCTAGCGTTTCTGGCATGCCGGGAGTATTAACTCTTTTTTGACACATCAAATCGGGTAGACAACCGCTTTAAGGCTCCTTTCACACCGGAGCCGCCCGAGCGTTAGCGGTAAAACGCCGCTAATTAGCGGCATTTTACCGCTATTCGGGCGGCGGTGTGCTTTTAACCCCCCACAACGGGTTAAGCAGGGGTTAAAAGTGCCGGTTTGCAGCGCTCCCGAAGCGGTGTTCAGGCGCTTTGGGAGCGCTGCCCCATTGTTTTCAATGGGCAGGGGCGGTATAGGAGCGGTGACTACACCATTCCCACACCGCTGTAAAGATGCTGCTTGCAGGACTTTTTTTTTTCTATCCCGCAAGCCCACCGCCCCAGTGTGAAAGCACTCTGGCTTTCACACTGGGGTGTATTGGGGGGCATTTTTCAGGCACTTTTTAGGCACAATTTTTTGCGCAAAAGAACCTGAAAAACGTCTTGGTGTGATAGGGGTCTAAGTGTTAAGCTAAGAGCTTATCATGCATGTCAGGTTAAAGTGTATCTAGAGCCAAAAAGGAGTTAAAGCGGAGTTCCACCCAGAATATTTTTTTTACATCATTCAAGTCCTTTGCCTATATAGACTTACCTTTTGAAGGAAAAAAACATTTTATACTCACCCTTGTTGCTAGATGGTCCCTGTATTTTGCCCCTTTTAGGTCCTAGGCTCTTCTCATTTCCTGCTTCGCCTGGCCTCCTGGGAGATGTGACTCATCATTTCCCAGGAGTCAGTGGGCTTCCCTGTACTGTAAAATCAAGTTATTTCCAGACAGGAAATGACGCGATTTAAGGCGGACCAAGATCGAGGAGTGCATGATGGTTACCCACCATGCACTTCTTTCAGGAAGAGACGCCAGGAGACTACCGAAATTGTGAGTAAAAAATACATGTAATTACTAGGCGGTTTGAAAGTAAGGAAACAAAAGGTTACATCTATCTAGTATTAAAAGAGTGGATGCCAAAAAAAAATAAAAATTCTTGGTGGATCTCCGCTTAAAGAGTAAAGGGGCTCGTATTGGATGTTGGGTTAACAGAGTAGGTGGAAAGCAAGTTAAGTTTTTGGTACCATCCATTTATTGTTTAGGGAGCTTGATGGCAGTCTTCAACATTACAAGAAAGTTACAGCATTTGCAGATTAGAGTGGATGAAGTTTTGGCAGTCCGATGGTGCGGCCTTTCTATAATATGTGACATCTCTAATTGCCTGATCCTATTAGCTGTGTGGTGTATTCTAAACCCTTACATATACCCAGTGACTTGACTAGCCTCAGGTGATACATAGAGATTAACCACTTTAAAACCAGGCACTTATACACCTTCCCGTCCAGACCAATTTTCAGCATTCAGCGCTGTAACACTTTGAATGACAATTGCGCGGTCATGCAACCTTGTACCCAAACAAAATTTTTATCATTTTGTTCCCACAAATAGAGCTTTCTTTTGGTGGTATTTGATCACCTCCCGGGGTTTTTATTTTTTGCGCTACAAATAAAACAAGACCGAAAATTTTGAAAAAAAAAGTTTTCTTCGTTTTCTGTCACAAAAATTTGTAAATAAGTATATTTTCTCCTTCACGGATGGGCACTGATGAGGCTACACTAATGGGCACTGATGAGGCAGTACTAATTGGCACTAATGAGGTGGCACTGATGCTGAGGCACATATATGCAGCACTCATAGGCGGCACTGATAGGTGTATAGAAATAGATTGCACTAATTACAAACTCTTTGAAACAATATTTTGTGAAATAAAAACCTTATGATACCACCATAAATATCATATATGAGTGTTATACGAGTAACTGTGATTTCATAAGTGATACAATAAATTATAAACAAATCATCAATGATAAAAAGTCCAAATGAAAAATGTCCTGGTGATTAAAATAAGTCTTCCAAGTGCAAAATGTGCTCAATAAGTGATAAAAAAGTTGATAAAGCATTTATAAATGAGTTCCAATGAGCGGATAGGAAGGCCATATAACTTTAAGGAATACTACAGGGGTCCTTTCACCGGGTGTTGAAGAAAAAAGGAGGAGAGAAGGGGGGCCGTGAGGACACCCACAAAACACTGCACCCGAGGGTCCTTACTAGAGCTCTATGACCACCTATCTCTAGGTAAGGTCACAAGCGTGGACAGATAGCCTCTGTGGGCGTAATTCACTAGTCAGGTCTCGTCCACCTTTAATTCAGTCTCTTCACGTCAGTCACTCAAATGGGGTTCCCAGTAGGTGTCGGTAAGTCCCAGCCAGCGTCTCTCTCTGTGTCTCCGGTGTGTCTGGAGGTGAACAGGCACTGATAGGCGGCAATGCTAAATGGCACTTCCTTGGTGGTCCTGGGTGGCATCCAAGATGGCACTGAGTGCCATCCCTGTTGGGCCCTGTGCCCTTTACCTGGTGGTCCCTGGGTGGGCTCCCTGGTGGTCAAGGTGGGCTTCCCTGGTGGTCCCTGGGTGGACATTTCCTAGTGGTCCTAGGTGGGCTCCCTGGTGATCCTGGGTGGCGATTCTAGGGGCTGCACTGATAAACAATCAGTGCAGACCCCCCCCCCATCAGGAGAGCTGCCGATTGGCTCTCATCTATTCGCATCTGCAGACACAAGTAGAGGAAAAGCTGATATGCGGCTTTTCTTATTTACACTGTGTTCAGCCATGTTTCGTCACAGCTGATCACGTGGTAAAGATCTTCTGACAGCTCTTTACCATGATTGGAGATGCGGTGTGTCCGACTGACTCACCACACCACCGATCGCTGCGTTGCGCGCCCCCGCAGGCCGGCTTGTTTTCCTGCTGGACATCCTATGACGCCCAATCAGGATAACTGAACCACTTCCCAGCCATCATTCTGCATACGGTGGTAGGGAAGTGATTAAATAAGTTGTACCTGTTTATCTGCTGTCTTTTCTTCTCTGCATCTGTTTAAAGTGCAGAATGCATATAAATGGTCTGAGCTGTCAGAAAAAAAGGGGGGGGGGGCTGATTTTACACTTTGTAGAGCTCAGTGAGGAGAGCCTTGAGAGCTGATTGGAGGGAAGAGACACACCCCTTCACACAGCACACAGGTATAGAGTTGAGACTGTCAATCAGCTGGAGATGCTTCCCCTGTCACCTTTTTTCTCTTGGTGTCAGGAAAACTTGTCAGAAATGGCTCATGCAGATAGCAGAGGAAGGAAGCAGCGGACAGAAATGGCACTTAGTGCTCTTAATTGAGAAAATTACACACTATAGAGGGATATGCTTTGGTAATTTTTTCATGTCTGAGGTCTACAACCACATTAAGGCCCAGTGTTGACCAGCTTTTAGCTTGTCTCAAAGGGCAAATGCAGCTTGCATTTGACATCAGTTTGATATGATTCAGAATTCATTGACAAGTGCATTTCACTAGCAATTGACCTCCTGATGACCTGTATTTGACCTCATTCTAGCTGCTTTTGAATTTCTAACAGCTTGTATGGTAAAGTAATATTGATGCAAATTAAGCCTAGATTCACACTGGTGCGATGTGGGAACCAGCATGATTCCAGTCTGGTTCCCACATCACATCTCCCGCAGGCAGTTCACACTGCCTTCTGCGAACCGCTGCGGGTGTCAATACAATGCTAATGACACCCCCAGATCGGTTCACAGATCACAGTGTGAACTGTGGATTCGGACAGGAATCGGATCGCATGGGTAAGAACATGATTCTAGTGCGGGGGGAAAAAAAGTCCCTGCACCTTTTGCGAATCCAATGCAAGTTCAGCCATACAACTGTATGGCTGTACTCGCATTGCTCAGACATCGCATGTGATCAGCACCGCAGTGTCGGTGCGAATCACATGCGATGTCTGACATCACACAAGTGTGAACCCGGGCTCAAGGTTGTTGACACAGGCCCTAAAGGTAACCTGTCGCAAAGCAAAACACATGTGTATGTATAGACTCTGAAAGACACAAGCCATTCCCTTATGTGCTCATGTGCATGCTTTTTTTGGATCCTGATGGGTAGAGGGCTGTAACAGTACAGGTCCTCCTATTTTGGTAAGTGGAGTGATTACTTTTTCCATGAGGAGAACAAATGCCTTTTCCATTGAGCTTTATCACCTTTAAACTTTTGTTTAGCTGTACAAATTTTCCTGAAAAGATTTCAGGGTACAGAAAATTAAATAATGCAGCTTGCTTATACTTCTAGTGGGTTCTGTTTTTTCTCTTTTTTAGGTAATTCTTTTTTTCCCCCATAGGTGAACGTCCTTTTCCATGCACATGGCCAGACTGCCTTAAAAAGTTCTCTCGATCTGATGAGCTGACCCGCCATTACCGGACCCACACAGGCGAGAAGCAGTTTCGATGTCCCCTGTGCGAGAAGAGGTTCATGAGAAGTGACCACTTGACCAAGCATGCCCGTCGCCACACAGATTTCCATCCCAGCATGATCAAAAGGTCCAAGAGGTCCAGCTCAGCCTTCATCTGAATACTGCATCTTTGAGTCAACAAAGCTGTCACACGAAAATTTCAGCTGCTGTACATATCATCTTTTTGCATCTTTTCAAAAGAAATGTAGCAGTTTTAAAATCCATGCTTCTGCAGCAGTTATATTAAAGGAAAATGCTGCCTGGTTTCTTTTGGTGGCACACGAATCTAGGTATTTTTTGTAGTGGTGTAATCTGTACCATCACGGTTTTGACTGTAAGATCTTTTGTGCTTGCGCTGGCATGAATATGTGTTTATGAAATAGAAACCACAATGGATCAGCTTTACATTTGTGAAAGAAGTACCAGAACACGTGCTTACAAATATAAAGGGAATACTTTTTTGTTTCTTTTTTGATGAAACCGTATGGTATTTGGAACATATACATCTTATGAAGCGAGCAGGTATAGAATATACTTGAACCTGGTTTCTTGTGGAATATTGTCTTACAATGTCTTGAAATATGTGTTTTATTGTTGATGGAATACTAGTCTCCCACTATTATGGACCTCATCAGTCACCTAGTTTGACTTGACTCATAAGGTGCACTTTGTAGGACCAGCGCCATCCCTTATTCCTTGGAGCATGGTGAACAGCGATGGAACTAAAGTACACTAAGGACTGGAAAGCTTAGAGGATGAAAGCCTTGTTGTTTTACCTATCATTATTCCTTGGAGCATGGTGAACAGCGATGGAACTAAAGTACACTAAGGACTGGAAAGCTTAGAGGATGAAAGCCTTGTTGTTTTACCTATCATGTTGTAGGTTGATAAAGCTGTTAATGGGAGATGCAATACTCATTAATCATACTGTATATAGTTTGCAGTATCTTAAGATAAATGTCCTTCCATGGATATATTCACCTTACCTAACTTTTGGGCAGACTGTCTCTACGTCTGCTTTGAGTGCATCTGTTGAAGAATGACACGAAACTCCACAGAAGACTGAAAGAACTTATATGCCTTTACCCTGCAAGTTTAGAATAATATCAGAGGGTCATTTTATTACACCTGTAGGTTGCTATGCACATTTTATATCTCACATAGCAACGATGAACAGTTTTTGCAAAACCAGAATGTTTGATTCAGCTTTTGACAGAGGCAATGCCATCTTTTCAGTGCTTTAAGAGACTAAGCACTGGAACACTGGGCAGTGCAAACTTGCAAGGAGTCTTTTCCAGGCAAATGGTCTGTCACTGCATCCACTACAGTATCACACTTTCTGATTGTGTGACAGCACTCTGCATGTACAGACTGACAGAAAGTGTCATTTTTTTAAATGCGTCACAATTGTGTCATTTAGGTTCTTGATCTAATTATTCAATTCACGTTTACATACCTTCATTTGGTAGCCAGAAGTACCAAATGGAATGAAGACTTTTTTGCACCTTATGTTTCCTATTTCACATGACGCCTATAGACTTTTTCCATATAGGGGAGGCTGCTTATTGGTGTAGTAGGCCTCTCCAGCTGCGAGGGGGGAGGGGGATAACTATGCAGAATCTGGCCAGAAAGGCGGTTTACAAATTTATGTATCTGTACTTAAAAAGTTAGGTTCATTCCATAGTATAAGCACTCCAATCATTCTTTTTTGAAATAGTAGAAAGGACTGTTGTGAGTAACTCCACACTATCAGCTATTTGCCTTATAGGTATCCTCCTAATTAAATTATAGGGATGCCATGTCATAAGGCATTACTGACCAGGCCAGTCAGGTTTTGTACATGATGTTTCTGATTCACTTAGCCTTTAAAAGAATTACATATATGCACGGGGATAAAATATTAGCTGTAGTTCTGACCCCCTTCATAAATTATTATAATTACCCTTGGGACAGTTTTATAATCATGCAAGTGCCAAGGGTCTCCCTTTTTATAACATTTTGTACAATTTTCACAGGCCTTTAGTGCCTCCTTTATTTGGTGTCTTTCAGATTTTTTTTTCCAGCTGGATCGTACATTAGAAGTGCATCTAATGGAGTCTAATGAACACGCAGATAAGTGTAAGTTACTGGTAAAAAAAAAAAAAAGTTAAAATTCAGATTTAAAGGGTCAGAAAACCTACAATACAAGATGAATCATGTAAGACATCTGAATAATAGCCACAGTCAGTCACAATACGGCATATTCTTTCTGCAAGGCAGGACAAAGAGCAGGTCTGAAGTGCAAATTGCAGTAACCGATTGCAGTTAGTTATATTGCAGTTTACTGATTTGCTAAATGCTGGGAACATTTTTGTATTTCGTATTGCTCAAAGATGAATTCACGACTGGTACTATGAGGTAGTGCACTTTGCTGTTTGGTCAGCCTTATTGAATATGCCTGTATATGTTGAGATAGTGTTCTGATGGCAGGTGGAGCTATTTTGGATTGCACAGCTGACTTCCTGTCCTATAGTCAGCCTATGCTTGTGCAATGCATAATATATGCTGTTGAAGTAAGGCTGGGTTCACATATATGCAAATTGGATGCATTCTAAACCCCATCCATTTCGCATAACGTGAATGTGACTGGCTCTCAATGGAGCCAGTTTACACATGTCCAGGGCAGCTGCAGTGCAGTTTCAAAAAGGGCCTGGTGGGTTTTTGGGTCCAGTTCAGGTGAAATTCAGGCAAAAACTTGCACCTGAATTGGTGAACAGAGATGCACCAGACCTCGGACTGCAAACCGCAGCCGCACATATGTGAACCTGGCCTAAGAGGCTTTTATGTAGGTATTTGTGCATTATAATAATACAAACTCTTTAATTTAAGTGTTTAATTTAAGTTTATTTTTCCCCATTATCACAATTTAAATATCAATAGTTAGAGGGGCAGTGGAAAGAAATTTTTTCTTGTGCACTGAAAAGGTGTGTTTTTCTTTTTTTTAAGTGTCTTTTCACACGAGCGGAGCCCGTTTTGACGGGCTCCGCTGCTCAGCGGGGATCCATCCGTTGATCCCCGCTGAGCCAAGGAATGACAGGACTGTCTCTGCACTCCATGCAGAAACGGACCTGTCAGAGCTCCACTCTCCTCTATGGGGTCCGGTGTTCAAATCCGATCCACCAGACAGATAGAAAATAAGGTTTCCATCCGTCTGTGTTTAGCGGATCGTAGCAGATTGGATGTCAGCGGACATGTCACCATTGACATCCGTCGCTCCATAGAGGACAATGGAGCATCCGTTCAGGTCCGCCTGAAAAACTGACAGGCAGACCTGAATGGTCCATGCATGTGAAAGGACCCTGAGGGTACTTTCACACATGTTCATTTCATCCGTTCAGTCACATCGAAATGGATGAAGTATGCATTCGTTTTCCATCAGTTTTTTTTTACATTCACTACCAATGCAAAAATGGATGGATAAACTGACCATTCGTCCGTTTACATCCGTTTTTCGTCCGATCCGTTTTTTTGACGGATGAAAAATAGGGCTTTCATCCGTTCAAAAAAAAACGGATGTTGACGGAAGCGGATGAAAACGGATGCAAATGGATGATCATCCGTTGTCATCCATTTTTTCATAGAGATGTATTGATGTCCATTTTTCATCCCTCAAACGGCCCATATGTGTTAAAGGGGCCTAAAGAACACTTCAAAAGCAATTAGAGCCATGTTAGATTTTAAAAATAACTAAATTATCAAATGTAATCCTTCTCGTTTACTGGTGAAACAATTTGAGGTACAGCACAGTAGGCACTTTGGTTTTCTATTTTATTTAATATGTATCCTTGACCAGAAATTATTATTATACAGTGTGCAATCTTTTGTTTGTCATTAGGCCATAAAAAAAAAAAAAACTGTTGCAAAAAAAAAAAAAAAGAAAGAAAAAAAATCACAACAACACTACAGTTCAATAAACTATGAAACCGGAATGTCAGGAAAAAATAACATTATACACTTTCTACCTCTGTTTCAGTTTTTGAAACACCTAATTCTTTATTCCGTATAGCCGAGTAATTCTTCCAGTCAAGGTAGCCAGATTGAAAAAAAAAAAAATCTAAAAAAAAAAAAACTGTATGGTTTGGTTTAACGATTTTCTGTTTTACTGCCAGGGGCAGCATGTGGTTTTAGTGGGAGATCTTTTAAAAAGGCTAAATGAGGACAACTGCAAGCATTTCTGGTTTTGCACATTGAGCAGAAGGAAAAGAAAAAAAACTTAACGTCATCAACAAGCACAAATTATATACAGTGACTTATGAAAATAAAGAAAGAAACTTGTGGGGTTTTTTGCATTCATGTTCAAACACAAGCACCCCTTATTCTGTATGTAATTGTTGCAGATAAGATTTGTTTTTCAAGATAAAATGATGTTTGTCTGTTAAGTATTTGACATAAGATCTTTGAGCATTGTATTTACAGCGTCCTGACTTGCTTTAAGGTGTATAGAAATATTACAGGTTTAAATTGGATTTATAGTGGTTAAGTATGACAGCTTGTATAAATAGAGCTTCAACATGTTTCAGCTTATAAGTACAAAAAAAACATCATTTAAGTCATTATAAGTTTAAGATAAGTGAACTTTAGTCTAAGTGACGTTAAGGAAATGTTTATTTTGTGATTGAATTACAAAGCATGTGTCTTCAACCACTTCTGAAACCAACATTTTTATAACATTTTATAACATTTTGCTGTGGCTTTAAATCGAACGGAGCTGCCTTTGCTCCATAATGTCAGATTCAGGAATTCTAATACATTTTCTCATGCATGTTCGTGCTCTACAGAATTACATCATCATGCTTATTTTTTTTAACATAAACTGTATGTAATGCTCAGTACAAGACTGGCAAACCGTAGTAAACATTCCATGAAAGTAAACCAAACCTAGCCCTTGAGTGGCAGAAGAAATCAAACCATACGTATTATTCAACACTTTTTTTCTTACAGTACAGCCTCTAGTCATTATCACTGTAGGAAAGTGACTTTGGGCAGTGAATGCCCAAACAGTTGTCCTGTATACTTGCATTTTTTAATCAATTGGACTTTTTGCTTTTTCTCAACTTCACTTAAGGTTTTCTTTTTCTTCTTGTGTTAGCTGTTTTAGGCATCAGGCTTGACAGAAAATAAGTGAAGTCCAAGCACATGCCTTAAAGCCCAACTGAACATTCAGTTTAAATCAGCCAAATACATTCTAGGTGCATTAGAACAAAAGGTGTACAGAGCCTGACAGTTTGTTGTGTGCATGCAGCAACCACAGCCTGAGTAAAAAAGCCTGTCCCCTGCTGGCTTGCTGTAGAGTAGGTTCCTTGTTCCGTGTGTGGAGAAAGTAATCTCTTTGCAGAGGTGTGACACACCCCATGCATAATCAGACCTAGAGCTCTGTAATCAGCAAAAGCTGATGTCCCCTGCTTTTATTGAAGAGCTCAAGGTCTGACCCAGCAGGGTGCATGTCAGACCTTTGCAGACTGTTTCTAGATGGAGAGGTATGTTTTTTTCTCTACAATATGTTGGCAGGGGGCAGGCTTTCAACTCAAGATGTGGCTGCTTTGTAAATAAAGGGACATTTAGGACTTCCCACAAATGTTTTATTAATGCACCTGAAAAGCATTTAGCCGATTTAAACTAAAAGTTCAATTGGGTGTTAATTCTTTGGTTGCTTAGACAATAGTTACCGTGTAAAAGGAAATATGCCTTTAGTATGGAAGGGATGTTTTGGATAGACATAAAATCAATAAGTTGCAGAAGTATTCTTTAAAATAGAAGGCGTGTAGAGATGTTGTCTATATCAACCTATCATGCATTTAAAATGTTTTTGAGATGAATATACAATAACAATCATTATTTTGTCTTTCAGGAACCTAGGTGATAAGAAACCTTGAATTCTATTCATTACTTCTCCATGCACAGGCCCTGAATTACAAACAAAATTGTAATAAGATAACTATTGATGTCTCCAGAATGATATTGGTAATCATCCTGGTTATAGACCCAAGTCTACACGGTAGAGAATGCTAGAAACATCCAATCCTGTTTGTTAATTTTGTTTTCAAAGGTGAACTACAGAACCTAGTTGGCTGCTGTGGCCATCACCTCCACTGTAAAGAATACCTTAGTTTATAAGCAGTGATCACTGGCCACTATTATCTGCCATCTATACCTTAAAGGATTTTTTTACTTGTACCTACACAAAAAAGGGTGCCTTTATTTAGATCGATAAAATAACTTATTTTGTTTAAAAAGGTTTGACATGGACAGTTGTATGAAAGAAAAATGTATAAATGCTAAAAAGTTAACAAAAAAAAACTGGTACAGTATAGTTAAAAGAAATCGACACTGCCTTGAAGGACATTCTTTTAGGATCTCCCAATACAGAATAATCAGTACATCAAGTAAAAGATGGTAAAAATGAATCCATAAGATTTTAAATAAATGATAAAAAATCTTGCTGGTTCATTGGCTAAATATATATATAAAATAGATTTTGCTGGACATGTTTAATGTTTTTCAAATATGCTTGTCCAAAATGTCAAAATTGATGTTCCCTGGATAAGGCCCGATTCCCACTGCCGTGATATAGGATCTGACTTCTGAGAGCACAAGTCACATGACATATCAAATTAAATGTTTCCCTATGAGAGCCGTCTCAACTGATCCGACACCAGTCACTCCGACTGTAGAAAAGGTTCCTGCATTACTTTGGTCCGACTTTGATACGACTAATGCCATAGAGTGTGAAATGTCACATTAAGTTGAATCAAAGTCGGACTGAAGTTGGACTGGATCTCAGAGAGCATGGAGGTAAGTGCATTTTAAACAGAACACTTACCTCCATGCTGTCTGAGATCCAGTTCTACTAAAACTGCCCAAATTACAGTGGTACTGCTAATTCAGTGCTTCCGGTCTTCCTACTTCTTGTCCCTCCTTTTTATATGGGATTAATTGCAGAATTTGAACTCTAAAAGTTACTAACTCCATTTTTAAAATAGCAAGGCCTGGAAGTAGAAGGCATCAGGAAAAGAAACATTGTTTTAAAGGTACTTCTGCAGTTAGAGCTTTGGACACATGTATCTCAGAAAGGGATACTTCCTGGATCACTGCTTTAAACATGTTCAGCGATATCTGATGTTTTCTTAATGTGATTTTATGTCCCTTCCCTTTTGTCAGACTATTAATTGAGCACCCCAATATCAACATTTTTATATGAGCGTACATTTGGCCAAATCAGCATAGAAAAAAAAGAGGGTATTTTTAAGTTAGTACATGGAGGGACCTGCAACATGGTATTTACTCCAAATAAAATTAGAAACCCCCTTTACTTCATTTTTAGAAACCTATCAGCACACTCCACTTATCATAATGCAAATGTGTGTAAAGTATCTATATAGAATTCTGCAATAAAATTAGGATCATGATGGAGCAAATACATTTTAAACTGTATATGGGACAACTATAATCCACTATTTTATATTTTGCTTCTCTGCAACAAGGATTTCTTTTTTAGAAAAGGGAAAACCGGTGTTCCACTGGAGATTAGTGCCAGAAACTTGTAATTAGAGGCCTCACATGATTTTAAAGCACCATCTTTACTGGCAAAACTGTTTTCTTTGGAAATTGTTATATCATAACTTGGAGGTCCTGCAGAGCTCTTGTGGCCAGTGATCTGTAGCATGCTGCTGAGTTATGAACCTTTAAATGTCATGAATCTTAACAATTATGTTATCGCACTCTATAGGAAAAGAAAAGATCATTATGTATTGTTGAGAGAATTAAAAAAAGCTTGAATAATTGATTTTGCGACAACAGATATTGTAAAGGACATTAAATTATGAAGAATTACATGTTGGAAATTCCAGTTCGGTTTGATCTAATCATCTTACGTTTAGTCTTCCAGAATAG
This sequence comes from Glandirana rugosa, assembly GCA_018402905.1. NCBI lineage: Eukaryota > Metazoa > Chordata > Amphibia > Anura > Ranidae > Glandirana > Glandirana rugosa. The sequence goes on along the minus strand of BLSH010290872.1, from coordinate 234,562 downwards.
ATGCTGCCCAAGCACCAGTTCTGAAAGAGTGGTAAGATATTACCGAGGTTAAATGCAGATCAATAACTTGCAATTTTCTAGCATAGTCATTTCTGCAACTGTTTAATTTTTACAATGTTTTTGTATAGTTTCATAAGTTATTTCTGCTATCTTTTTGGTTTTGGAAAGCAAATGGAATTGTTTAATGAAATGGTAGAACAACCCTATTTTGTACAAGTGTATATAAATTGTTCCAATAAAAAATACCATTCAAATATGAATCAGCTTTGTCAAATGTCCTTCTGTTAAAAGAAGCATTTATAACAAAGTAGTTAACTTTAAGGTGACACAGTAGTGATCAATAAGGAAAATGTCAAGGATTTTATAGTGGTCTTCCTGCAATGCAATGGTGTGAATGGACCCTTAATCTTCTGCAGAGCAGGCACACAGAGCTCCAAATGGGGTCAGTAAGAGAGCAGTAGGAGTGTTCTTCAGGAAGCCTGTGCCAAGTAACTTCCTCTCTCTTGCTCTACTGCTACTTGCATCTTCACAGTCAGACTTTTAAAGTTGTTTTGAATTGGATTGCTGTGAGAAAGGAGGGTGTTCTAGCAGACAAAAAGGAGTTTGATGAACTGCTGCAGTACAGCAATGCCCGGATGAAAAATGCTCACGAGGTGGACTTTGCTCCCTGTATGCAGCTCATATTTTAAAGTGGAACTAAACTCTGTCAATCAGCATTAACAATTTTTAATCCTTAAGCTGCTAGCATTAGTAAATAGATAGAAAGGTGCAATATATTGGGTGGCACAGTGGTGTAGTGGTTAACACTTTTGCGTAGCAGCAAAAGGGTCACTGGTTTGAATCCCAACCACTACCTGCCTGGAGTTTGCATGTTCTCCCTGTGCCTGCGTGGGTTTCCTTCGGGTACTCCGGTTTCCTCCCACACTCCAAAGATATGCTGTTAGGTTAATTGGCTCCTGTCTAAATTGGCTCTAGTATGTGTATGAATGTGAGTTAGGGACCTTAAATTGTAAGCTCTATGAGGGTAGGGACTGATGTGAATGTACAATGTATATGTAAAGTGCTGCGTAAATTGACGGCGCAATGTAAGTACCTGAAATAAAAATAAAAACAAATAAATATATTTACTTGGTTTAACCTTTTTTTCTTTACACATTTCAATTGATTTCTGGTCTAGGTCCAGGAGTCTTCATGGACATTTTTATTCTTTCTTCTGGAGGGGGGCTTTCTCCCTCTAAGTACACCCTCCTGCCTGCATGCCTTAGCTAAGGGCAGATGGATTCCAGTAAGTAAATGCTACATGAATCATCTGCCTTTACCCAAGATGACCATGGCTATAAATCCTTGGGGATGTTTTTCAAAGTGACTTTTCAACAAAATAAAGCATAATGACATGGATAGATGGGTTTGCTGTGAATACTAAAATTTAATTAAATAGGGTTTTCAGTTTGTGGTGCTCAGATACAGTTGAGTTCCACTTTAATTCAATTTTGACTGGAGTTTTACCTTTTAAATATATATTGCTTTTAGAACAAACAAGGCCTTCTCTTTTTAGAAAGAAGAAAAAATATGCTCTTCTAGTTTACCCAGTGAATGCTTTAAAGGCTAAGTTCACCTTTTTTTTTTTTCTAAATTCCAGCACCTCTATGTACCAATATAGCAGTGTATGGCCATTTTTATACAAGTACATAGGAGGGAGTGGACAGAAACACTCAGCTGTCAAGCCCCGTTCACAACTCTGCATAGCGGGAACTCGCATTCCCACATGCATTTTTTTTTTTTTAGCGAGGGGGGAGGCGTTTTGGAGCATTTTCAATCATCACACATAGGGCAGACCATTCACCTGAATGGGCCGCCCTACACACAGCAATCGCCCCAAAGAAGCTTCAGAACTTTTTTTTTTTTTTAGAGCGGAGCTTGGTGCATTTTTTACTGCAATTTTTGGTGCAGCGCATTTCTGAAATGCAAGGAAATGCACAGATGTGAATGGAGCCTCATTGTTCTTGTGTTACCGCACCAATATCACTTTCAGGCCCCATTCACATCTAGCATAGTGGGAGATTTAGGTGTATAAAAGTGGCCAAACACTATACAATCTGATTGTACAATCAACTTTAGATTTACCAAATTTATATAATAGGAGGAATCGCCTATCTAGTCAATCACTCTATATCCAATCAGGCAGGCCCTCGCACTACATAATAGATGGCAGATCTAAAGGAGATTGTATAGCACATGGCCATCTTTATACACCAAAAATTACTAGTTGCGCTTTCAGTGCCATTAATTGTTAACAGCACACTAAACACAGAACCAAACACACATTTTGCCATGTGAAAAAAGGAGTGTCAAATGCTGCAAAACGCACAGTAAAAAACACGCAACCCACAAAACACCAAAATGTCCCATAAGCCACATGTAATGCAGCCAATTGAAATCAACAGGCTGCACTATGCGTGTCAAAGGAAAAACGAGCCACAAAATGTGTGCTCGCAGTATGCCAGAAGCGAATGAGGCCTGAAAGTGAAATTGGTGCGGTAACACAAAAACAATGAGGCTCCATTCACATCTGTGCATTTCCTTGCATTTCAGAAATGTGCATCACCACAAACCACAGTAAAAAACGCACCAAGCTCCGCTCTAAAAAACGCTCTGAAGCTTCTTTGAAGCGATTGCTGTGTGTAGGATGGCCTATTCAGGTGAAAGGTCTGCCCTATGTGTGATAAGTGAAAATGCCCCAAAACGGCCACCCCCCTCGCTTAAAAAGAAAAAAAACGCATGTAGGAATGCGAGTTCCCGCTATGCAGAGTTGTGATCTGTGTTTGACAGCTGAGTGTTTCTGTCCACTCCCTCCTATGTACTTGTATAAAGATGGCCATACACTGTGCAATCTGATTCTATATTGTGCATTTAGTGAGAAGGGTGATCACGGATTGATTGCATTTCATTTAAAAAACGTACACCTGGAGATGAGCGGTAGGTAGGAGGGTCAATAATGCAGGGTGTGTGCTAATGAGGTCAGCTGGTCAACTCCTTCCTGTGTCATGACCTACAGTCTACCCAGGGAGTAAGACAGAAGCAATAGATGGAAACATCGATGGAGGACAGTAAGGTAAGGGTCTGTAGATTTTATGGAAAGCATTGATATTTTTGCAAAAAAAGTACATGAATGCTATATTGATACATAGGGGGGCTGGAATTTAGAAAAAAAAAGGTGAATTTATCCTTTAAAAAAGCGAATGCTACTTCAGATACTAAGTACAACACTTTTTAAGTTCAATATTTTTTTTATTAAGCAATAGATGATAGGGACATTGTAAATCAATTCAAAACAAGTTATAGTTATTCCGCATACAGAATGAAAAAGAAACCAATAATCAATGTACTTGTGAAGTCAACAGGGTAAATCTGGATATAAGATTCCCATTGCTCCATAATGTGTCTCAGACAGATGAGCCAATGGGGTAAACCTGGATATTAGATTCCCATGGCTCCGTAATTTGTCCCTTAACAATTGCAATAGTGACATCGCCTTAACTGGGGGATGAGCTTTAGATGGTTTCCACATTAAAAAGTCGATAGTAAAGGTTTGAATAGCTTGCCGTTCCATAGTGACCCAGTCAGGTTTTTCCATCTTTGAATATACTGTACATCTGATAATTGTGTTAATTGTGCTGCCTGATAGTATAACCAAAGGCACCCAACAACCTCTTTGCGAGTCTATACACCTTCTGTCCTTTTATAATAAGTTGTTTTCGATCAGAATTGCATCATGTCCAAATGGCCACTTGCTATATAGAGGGAGAAAGAATATATAAAAGCTTGGATAAATGGTCATTTAAATTAAGCAGAGACCATTTAGTGAATTTCCCCTCCAGACAGTTATATGTAACAGGATAGTTAAGATAAAAGAGCCTTGATAGAGAGGAGCGAAGACTCTTGCCAAATAAAAGGAAAGTGGTCTTGCAACCTAGCTAGAACATTCAGATGAAAATTAATATACAAGGCCATGGATTTGGTCTCATTCACTTGAAGGCCCAAAACCTTGCCAAATCGCATAGAACATGTAGTATATTGAGAATAAACTTTAACTGGGAAGTGATAAACAAAAGCAAACAATCGTGAATAGTTGCACTTATGAATCCTAGAACCACACATCACTCCCACAATGTCAGGATTGTCCCTTACAGCTATCGCTAAATTCTCAATTGCAATAGCAAAAATTTTGTGGGGATAACGGGCAACCCTGTCGGGTACCCCTGGAGATGCTTTGCAGAAAGATGTTCTTGTTAATATTCCAGGCTATGCTCTCTTTCAGAGAGATGGGTAAAACAGAAAGGTGATGGTTTCTGTCTCTATGTTAGAAGTGATCTCAAAGTGAGTGTTAAAGAGGACCTAGTCGATAGAGAGTGTGATGAGGCTGAAGCATTATGGGTGGAATTGCATATGGGTGTGCGTACTACAAAGTTAATCATTGGAGTTGTTATAGGCCATCAAGTGTTAATGAGGAGGTGGAGACTCAGCTCCATGCACAGATTGTAAAGGCTGGGACAGTGATGATAACTATCCGGAGATTAACTGGAATAATGGCACTGCAGGAACATTTAAAGGTCTTAAAATACGGTGGGTGGTAAAAATGTATAAACCTATTGCAAAACATTTTTATGGTACAGTTCATAGAGGCCCCAATTAGGAATGATGCTCTGCTAGACCTGGTAATTTCAAACCATACAGAGCTTATTACTAATGTTCATATCAAAGAACATCTGGGTAGAAGTGACCAGAACATTATTTCATTTGATGTTAGCTGTAAACAACAAGCAGATACTGGAAAGACAAAAACACTTAACTTTAAGAGAACAAATTTTCCAAAGCTGAGGGCTGCTCTCCAAGACTTAAGGCCTGTACACAGTGCAAATGTCGGACGGGAAATGTCGTTCGACAGCCTGTCGTCCAAAATTCTTACTGTTAGTATGGTCCTTTCTACAGCCGATTTGCTTTTTTCGTCAGACAAAAGCTGGATGTGCAGACTAGTAAATTTTTGTCTGTCGACAGTGCCGCGTCTGATTTTCGTTCCGTTAGTGCGGTTTTCGTATGAAAAAAATCATACGACCGAGACTTCGAATGCTCAGAAAGGAAAAAAAGATGCAAAAATATTGAAAACATTACGTCACTTCTGATGTTGAGTTTGGTCGAACGAAAATTTTCGGATAATCAGTATGCTTTACAAAATCATGGACACGCGCTTTTGACAATAATCATAAGCGTGGTCGTACGACAATCGAACCGCGTGTACGAGACTTTAGACTGGGAGGGAATATTGGCATCAATGAACACAAAACAAATATGGGAAATCTTCAAAATGTAAACACACTGCAAAATATCTTCTCATGGGCAACAAGCTTAAAAGACTAAAAATAAAACCTATGTGGCTCATGGCCAAAGTTAAAAAAAACTATAAATGATAACAAAACAGCTTTTAAAAAATATAAAAATAAAGTAACACTATCATAATTTAAATGTTACAAAAAATGTAAGAGAATATGTAAAAAGGAAATCAAGGCTGCAAAAATTTAAAAGGAATGACATAAGACAAACCCAAAGAAATTCTTCAAATATATTAATAGTAAAAAGGTCAAGTCTGAGCATGAAGGCCCTTTGCAAAATAATCTAGAGTGGGTGACTGGGAACAAAGAGAAGGCAAATGTATTAAATACCTTCTTTAGCTCTGTGTATACAAAGGAGCATGGGGGGAGCACATGTCCATAATGGGGATGTTACTGACACAGCCTCAAATGATCCACTATGGCTCAAAATTGTTATGGGCCACAAATATTTAGACAGAATAAAGGTGAATAAAGCACCTGGGCCAGATGGCATACACCCATGTGTCCTTAAATAATTGAGCTCTTTTATTTTAGAGCCATTGTTTCTAATTTTTAGAGACTCTCTTTAATGACTGGCATAGCACCACTCGATTGATGTAAGGCCAATGTAGTGCCTATACTTAAAAAGGGGGCAAAGTCTTTACCAAGTAACTATAGACATGTAAGTTTAACTTCTATAGTTGGGAAGATACTAGAGAGTTTAATCAAAGACCACATAGATGAGGTTTTGCTAGATAAGAAAACATTTTAAGCAAAAGTCAGCATGGATTCATGAATGGCAGAAATTGTCAGACAAATCAGATTTCTTTTTATGAATTGATGAGCAAAACCTTTGACAGAGGGGTGGCTATGGACTTGAATTTTACAAAAGCGTTTGACACAGTTCCCCACGCATGGCTATTGTGTAAGATAAAGTCTACAGGCTTGGAAAAAATCAGTTTGTAAATGGATGGAAAACTGGCTAAATTATGATATTCAGAGAGTAGAGGTTTTGCGGATGAAACCAAGCTATGCAGTGGAATAACTTCCTTATAGGATGTCTCCAACTTACAAGCCAACCTCAATGCACTGTTTAATTGGGCAACTGTATGGCAAATGAGGTTTGAAAAATGGTATGTTATGCAATTGGGTGCTAAAAAAAATGCATCATACTATGGGGAGTACAACTGGTTAAATCAATGGTGGAGAAGGATGTGGGTGTTCTGGCAGATTATACGCTTAATAATAGCATGCAATTCCAAGCAGCGGTTTCCAAAGTGAGCAAAATCCTATCTTGTATTTAAAGAGGTATGGACTGCAGAGAGAGATATTATTTTTCCCCTCTACAAATCATTAGTAAAACCTAATCTGGAATATGCAGTTCAGTTTTGGGCACCAGTTCACAAAAAGGATATTGGGGAACTGGAGAAAGTGCAGAGAGGAGCAACCAAACTGGTACGAGGAATGGAGAAGCTCAGCTACAAGGAAAGATTAGATGAACGTAATTAATTCTTTCTTGAGAAGAGGTTAAGGGGGATATGATCAGCATGTATAAATACATAAGTGGTCCATATAGTGAACTCCGTATAGAGTTATTCACCCTAAGATCATCACAGAGGACAAGGGGGCACTCTTTACATCTGGAGGAAAAGAGGTTTAATCTCCTAATATGGAAAGGTAAGAGCTGTGAAAATGTGGAATAGACTCCCTCAAGAGCTGGTTCTGGTCAGCTCTGTATATTGTTTTAAAAAGGGATGGATTTTTTTCCTAAATGCACATAATATAACTGGATACTAATATTTATAGATAAAGTTGATCCAGAGAATATTTGATTGCCTGTTGGGGGACCAGGAAGGATTTTATTTCCACCGATGGAGCAAACTGGATCATGCTTTATTGGGAGGGTTTTTTTGCCTACATCTGGACCAACTGTGGGCATGGAATTGTATATATGGAGGTTTTCTATTTGTGTGCTGTTTTTTTTGTGTTCGTTTAACTGGATGGACTTGTGTCTTTTTTCAACCAGATTAATTATGTAACTTGATTTTGGCATGTGGAGAGGAATATAAGGATCGTAAAAAAAGGAAAAAAGTGGATTTTAAGGATTGTAGGTTCACAAGCCTGAATCAAATGCAAATCAGTTGATAACAAAAAGCCTTCCTTTGGAGGGGCTCTATTCCAATAAAAGTGCAACACTTTTTAAAATAGATTTTTAGAAAGAAATTATGTTTTGAAGAACAATTTTATTTTTAAGTTTTTAAAGTGAGGAAAAAAATGCACACACACAACCCCAATTCCAAAAAGTTGGGAGGCTATGCAAAATCTACATAAAAAATAATACAATGATTTGCAAATCTCATAAACCCTCTTATACACATAAAACATATCAAATGTTTAAACTGAGAAAATGTACCATTTTAAGAAAAAAAAATAAGGCCATTTTGAAATTGATGGCAGCAACACATCTCAAACATGTTGTGACAGAGTTATGTTTACCATGGTGTAGCATCCCCTCTTCTTTTAACAACACTTGTGCAGATGTGCCAGATATTTGCAACTGATGAAAGGTCTGGAATACAGGCAAGCCAGTTGAGCACCAGGACTCTACTACAAAGGCATGCTGCTGTCATAGACGTAATATGCAGTTTAGCATTATGCTGCTGAAATATGCAAGGGCTTCCCTGAAAAAGACATTGCCTGGATGGGAACATATGCTGCTCTAAAACCTAAATACTGTATATCTTCTAGCATTGATGATGCCTTTCCAGATGTGCAAGCTGCCCATTCTATATGCACGAATGCACCCCCATATCATCAGAAGTGCAGGCTTTTCAACTGAGCGCTGAAAACAAGCTGGAAGGTCCCCCTCCTCTATAGTCGAGAGGAGGACGCAGTACCCATGGTTGCCAAAAAGAATGTAAAATTTCCATTCGTCTGACCACAGAACAGTTTTCCACTTCGCAACAAACCTTTTTAAATGAGCCTTGGCCCAGAGAAGGCAGCAAGCTTTCTGGATCTTGTTCAGATATGGCTTTTTCTTTGCATATTAGAGCTTTAACTTGCATTTTTGAATGGCACACTGTTTTGGTGGCACACTGTGTTTACAGACAGTGATTTTTGGAAGTATTCCTGAGCCTATGCAGTGATGCCTATCACAGAATCAGGCCTGTTTTTAATGCAGTGCCGTCTGAGGGTCTGAAGATCACAGGCATCCAATATTGTGTTTTGGCCTTGTCCCATGCACACAGAGATTTCTCTAGATTCCCTGCATCTTTTGATGATATTATGTACTGTAGATGATGATGAAGATATATTTAAAGTCTGTGCAATTTTACATTGAGAAACATTATTCTCAAATTCTTCAACAATTTTTAGATGCAGCTTTTCACAGATTGTTGAACCTCTTCCTATCTTTACTTCTGATACACTCTGACTCTCTAATATGCTTTTTTCATACCCAATCATGTTACTGACCTGTTAGTTGCAAAATGTTCTTCCAGCTCTTGCTTGTTAATAGCACTTACCTTGGCAGCTTTTTGTTATCCTTTCCCAACTTTTTTGAAATGTGTTGCTGAAATCTACTTCGGGGGGGGGGGGGGGGGGATACATTTTCTCAGTTTGAGCATTTAATATGTTTTCTATTGTAAATAAAATATGGGGTTTGGGTTTTCTCAAAAATAATTGAGTTCTTTCAGACAGCTGTCTGCAATGGAATCCTTCAAGTGAGCACTACAGAAGAAGGAGGAGAGGGGGGAATAAGTCACTAATGAACTCAGTTAAAGCGGAGGTACGCTGCCTGCCGCCGTTCCCTTAAAAATTCAAAGTCAGCAGCTGCACATACAGTAGCTGTTAACTTTAACTTGAGGACACTTACCTGTCCTCGAGTCCAGCGATGTCGGCACCGGCCCCCGATCTTCGGATCAGCAGGTTGAGTGCTGCCACCACCATTGAGGTTAAGGGAACCCGGAAGTGTAGCCGTTTGTCTTCATGGGCAGGCCCCGCCGCTGCACTTTCCCATTGGTGGCGACGGAGGAGGTGCGAGCTCGGCTGCTGACGGCCACGGCCCTGGGCTCCCGGATGTGTGGTAAAGGACAACTGTCAAAGACAGGTATCCTCTCCCCCCCGAAAGGTGTCAAATGTAACACCTGATGGGGGAGGAGTCTGACCAGCGGAAGTTCCACTTTTGGGTTTGGCTTTAATTTTTGTCCTGTGTTGTTATAGCTGTCAGGTGAAATTTCAAGTTGGCTTGGAAATAGCAAGAATTTGCTGGTGCCCATGCAGCCTGGCAAATACCAATTTTTGTATGTGTAATTATTCCATTGTCTGCTGTAGAGTACTGTAGACAAACAACATGATTACCAGCAATTCTAGCTCACTTTATTATAACCACAGTGAATACCTAACCAGCCTGTATAAGCAGAAGGAATAACACAGATACTGTTTTTTTCGAATCGGACAGTCTAATTTTTTTGCTGTTACAGTATTAAATGTGTTGGAAAAAAATGGGGAAAGGTGGAGTTACACATAAAACAAAATTTCAACCATAATGAAATATTGTAGTGGACAGTGTGTTTTATCACTTTTTGCAATTTTACCCTAGATTCATACATTTTTCTGTTTTTGTTTTCTTTTGTAATTCTTTATTCAGACATTGTGCATTTACAAAAGATTGTTCCATTACTACAATAAATGTAAACAAGAGCTCCACAAAGAACCAGCAATAGCTTGTAAGAGCACAACCTGGCAGTCATTTTCCAGTATCCGATAACACTAAACAAGGTAAATATTTTCTAGATAAAATTTTTTAAAAATGGCCAGGAGCTAGTCCACAGCTCTGAGGAAGGGGGTGCGCCCCCGAAACGCATCAGTTGTTACCCCACCTTGTGCTCTTTCATCTACCCATTTGCATCATCTCGCTTTGGTTTTATGGCTTTGTGATACCACATTGTGGTTTTATGAGTGTTCATTTTTAAACTTTTTTACAATTCCAATACATTTTTTGGTAATACACTAGGTGCGTGCGCCTCCCTTTCTGCTTTGTTTTTTAGTGACTTGGCCTTGTGTTTTGGATCATTGTCATGTTGGAATGTCCAAGTAGGTCCCATGAGCAGCTTCCTGGCTGATGAATGCAAATGTTCCTCCAGTAGTTTTTGATAACATACTGCATTCATCTTGCCATCAATTTTGACCAAATTTGCTGTGGCTTTATAGCTCACACATCCCCAAAACATCAGCGATCCACCTCCATGATTCACAGTAGGAATGGTGACCTTTCATCATAGGCCTTGTTGACTCCTCTCCAAATGTAGCGTTTATGGTTGTGGTCAAAAAGCTCAATTTTGGTCTCATCACTCCAAATGACTTTGTGCCACAAGGTTTGAGGCTTGTCTCTGTGCTGTTTGGTGTATTGTAAGCAGGATACTTTGTGGCATTTGCGTAGTAATGGCTTTCTTCTGGCGACTCGACCGCGCAGCCAATCTTTCTTCAAGTGCTCCTTTATTGTGCATCTTGAAACTTCACCTGAAGTTATTTGTGGGTTTTTCTTTGCATCCCGAACAATTTTCCTGGCAGTTGTGGCTGAAATTTTATTTGGTCTACCTGACCATGGTTTGGATTCAACAGAACCCCTTATTTTCCACTTCTTGATTAGCGTTTGAACACTGCTGATTGGCATTCTCAATTCCTTGGATATCTTTTTATATCCCTTTCCTGTTTTATATAGTTCAACTACCCTTTCCCCCAGATCCTTTGACAATTCTTTTGCTTTCCCCATGACTCAGAATCCAGAAACGTCAGTGCGGCACTGGATGAAAGATGCAAGGGTCTGTCAGGAGTCCAGATACTTATTGACCTTTTATATACACAGACTGATTACAAGCAAACAGATCACAGGTGAGGATGGTTACCTTTAATAGCCATTCAAACCCATTTGTGTCAACTTGTGTGCATGTTATCAGGCCAAAATCACCAGGGTATGTAAACTTTTGATCAGGGTAATTTGTGTAGTTTCTGTTGTCATTATGATTTAAAAAGAGTAAACACAGTTGATTGATAATAAATGGCTTCAGCCAAACACTAACCAGTGAAAGAAATGTTTTTGTGTTATCATTCATATTCTGTGAAAAATGGCCAAGAAATCGTAAATTCTGCCAGGGTGTGTAAACTTATGAGCACAACTGTATCAGTGCCGCCTATGAGTGCCCATCAGTGCTGCCTATGAGTGCCCATCAGTGCTGCTTATCAGTGCCGCCTATCAGTGCCCGTCAGTGCTGCATATAAGTGCATCATCATCAGTGCCGCCTCATCAGTGCCAATAACTAGTGCCTCATCAGTGCCCGTCAGTGAAGGAGAAAATTTACTTATTTACAAAGTTTTTTGACAGAAACAAAGAAAACATTTTTTTTTTCAAAATTTTCAGTCTTTTTTTATTTGTAGCACAAAAAATAAAAAAAGGTAGAGGTGATCAAATGCCACCAAAAGAAAGCTCTATTTGTGGGAAAAAATTATAAAAATTTCATTTGGGTACTGTGTCGCATGACCGCGCAATTGTCATTCAAAATGCGACAGCGATGAAAGCCGAAAATTGGCCTAGGCGGGAAGGGGGGTAAGTGCCTGGTATGAAAGTGGTTAATCAATTTTTCAAAATACAGAAAACTGTGAAAAAAAAACATAACATGAGAGCAGCAGAAGTTGTATGATTTTGCAGGTGTAGATAAAATAAATACAGGTTCAAAGTGGACTGGATTCTCTGTGCATAATTATCTTCCTAATTGCCCAGGAACAGCAATATGAAAGAAAAAATAAAGAAAAGTAAAAAAGGTAGAAGGGAGGAAGGAAAACATGGGGACTAGTATGCACGGCCAAGTTCAGTGTTACAGTGAAATGTAGCTGGTCTTATCTAAACCCAAAAACAAAAAAATAAAATATTGCAACCTACCATTCCTTAGGCCTCTTTCTTACAGGGGAACCAACCAGGTTTGCCTGTCAGTTTTTTAGGAGGACATGATTGGACCATCCATTGTCCTCTATGGAGCAGCGTATGTAAACGGAGATGTGTCCGTTTACACCTGCCGACATCCAATCCTATCTGCTAAAAACAGACGGATTGGGGATCTGTTTCCCATCCATCTGGAGGATCCGATCGGAAGACAGTCGGACGTAAACAGACGGTCCATTTACATCTGACCACCCATTGAAGAAAGCAAACTGTGCCTGTGTCTGCTGCGCATAAGCAGAGCGGACAGATCCCTTGCTGAGCAGACGGATCCACTGGCGGTAGTGATCCTGCCAGTGCCTTTCCTATTGCAAACTAACCATGCTAGGCATGAGAGCACATTTATTCCAGCATGGTTAGTTTTCTTCTTTGCATTCTATTTGAGAGTGTAGCCTGTCTGTCCTCTAATGGCCAAGAATTGTGCTGACATGCCCCCCTGCACAGCTCTTCACTGGAAATATCTGCTATATATCACCTCTGCAGTCTCCTCCCAACCCCTTTAAGCTTCTTATGCAGCTGAGGTTATGCGATCAAAAAAAAGAAAAAGAAAAAAAAAAAAAAAAGGTATTTATAATAATTTTTATACAACTTTATGGATTGTTTTAACAGGTAAGTTCTTACACATACTTTAATGGTGCTACCACTTATTTTGGGTAGAAATAGGAATTAAATTAACATGGCTCATAAATATGAGACTGAAAACAAATGTTTAATACAGTGCCAGCATGGATTCATGGAGAGATTTTCATGCCAGATTGATTTTTACATATAGTTATTTTTTATATGGTGTTTAGAGTTGATCGAACCCCCCGATGTTCGGGTTCGGTGGGTCTGGCCGAACTTCGGGAAAAAGTCCGGGTTCGGTACCGAACGTTACCCGAACTTTATCCCGGACCCCTAGGAGTCAATGGGGACCCAAACTTTTCGGCACAAAAATGGCTGTAACAAAGTCCTGACAAGTGCTAGAGGACTGCAAAAGGAAGTAAAATGGGGGTAAGAGTAGGGAAAGTGCCCTACAAAAAAATGGGGATAGGGAAAATAAGTTATAATCAAATAAAAAAAAATGGGAAGGGGGGGTGGATGTGGAGTAGGAGCCTAGAGGTTGACTAGGCCTTGACCGTGGCAGTGTAGGTGGAAGTGGCGGTGGTGGAGGAGTAGGAGGAGGTAGCCAACACTTTTTTTCTTTTTGTTTTTTTTTTATAATTGGGATAGCCCCCAAAATATTGAGGCATATTAAAAAAAACAAGTATACGAATGGCTGTGTGAGTCCGGTCTAAATGTCTATTCTGCACAAGGTACAGACAAGTCTTGTGGCATCCATGCCTGGTTCATTTTAATAAAGGTTAGCTTGTCCACGTTGGCTGTGGACAGGCGGCTGCGCTTGTCTGTGATAACGCCCCCTGCCGTGCTAAACACACGTTCAGGCAATACACTGGCTGCAGGGCAGGCCAGCACCTCCAAGGCATAAACGGCAAGCTCAGGCCATGTGGCCAATTTGGAGACCCAGAAGTTGAATGTGGCAGACCCATCAGTCAGTACGTGTAGGCGTACCCACCATGTTGATGAAATGCTGCCTCCTGCTAAGACGTTGCTGATCGGCTGGTGGTGCTGTTTGTTGTGGCGGGCTGCTGACAAAGCTTTGCCACATTTCGGCCATGCTAACCCTGCCTTCTGAGGTGCTGGGGGTGCCACAGCTGCGTTGGCGGCCTCTTCCTCCTCCTCCCCTGCCTTCGCCTTGTGCTTCCACTGAGCCCCCGGTGTCATTTGGGAATGCCCTCAGCAGCGCATCTACCAGTGTGCGCTTGTATTCGTGCATCTTCCTCTCACGCTCCAGTGAGGGAATTAAGGACGGCACGTTGTCCTTGTAACGGGGATCCAGCAGGGTGGCCACCTAGTAATCGGCACACATTACAATGTGGGCAATTTGGCTGTCGTTGCGCAGGCACTGCAGCATGTAATCGGCCATGTGTGCCAGACTGCCCAGAGGCAAAGACAAGCTGTCCTCTGTGGGAGGTATATCATCTTATCATCTGTGTCCTCCGTATCCCCCCAGCCACGCTCCAGTGATGCCCACGAGCTGCTTGGGTGCCACCCTGCTGCGGTTCCTCCTCCTCCTCATGATCTTCCTCGTCCTCCAGAACTGTGCCCTGGCTTGAATATTTTTGACCTGGCCTATGCTGGTGCAGGAACCACTATATGGAGGGTGTCTCCTGTCGAACAGAAACGGAGACCCGTCAGACCGTGTGTACCGGCTAATGTACGACGTCACGGACGCGTTGCTGTCGGTTTAACGGGTGTAACATTACACACGGCTAATGATCCACCGGTGGGACGACCTAGGGGCAATGTTCCTGTTGCACGGCAGGAATTAAGGGAGTGACCTCGCACTCTCCTTCTACGTGCTTATGTTCGCGTGTGACCATCTACGCGACGACTCCCGTAAGGGTTTACTGTGGCCCCCGAGTCACCTTCGTGTTCCGCTTCCGTCCCCTCCTCCTCCTTCTCCGGCGGTTGCGTCGACACCGTGGGGGTCGTGGAGTCTTCCGTCC
>BLSH010290872.1:201217-211354 GCA_018402905.1 Glandirana rugosa | reverse complement strand
GAGACAGTCTCTGTTGTGGAATTTGCAGAAATGACATGAGACGCTATGAGTCATAAGACCTTTTTAGATATTGCCTATATGCTCTTAGCCGGACATGCAGGGGTCCAACGGCGGCTGGTGTATAAGGGGCGCTTGAGCTGAGAAGGAAAAAAAAAAAAGTCAGCCCGGCCCCCCTGCAGGAGGCACCGGTATATTGACTTTTCTTTTTTTTTCCTCGGCTCCTTGCTGTCAGCAAGTAGTGAGCCAACTGGCCAGTCATTAAAGTCTATGTGTGTGCGCTGAACAGGAGCATACACATAATCTGATTGGCTGCCCCCTGAGCCATCAGAGCCAATGACTCTCTCCCATTGGATGCTGTGGGCGGGATTACGGCGGATGTGCTGGCTTCGTGATTACTCACGCAGGCACAGCACTCCGCCGGGACTTCCAACCGAGCACACTGTCAGCATGCTCTGCGCTAGTGCTGCCTCTGCATAGGCTCAGCCCGCTTTCCGCATTCTGATCTCTGCAACACTGCCAGCCTGCCTATTAGATGGGGTAAGTGCGGGACTTGTCCCGACATCGGGGGGGGGGGGCCCCTGGTGACTGTGCATACTATCTGGGACCTTGTATACTGCTACATGGGGCTCTGTATACTGCTACCTGGGACCCTGTATACTGCTACCCGGGACTCTGTATACTGCTACCTGGGGCTCTGTATACTGCTACCTGGGACCCTGTATACTGCTACCTGGGACCCTGTATACAGCTACCTGGGACCCTGTATACAGCTATCTGGGACCCTGTATACCCTATCTGGAATACTGTATTCTGTTTTTTGGTGACCCAGTATACTGGTATATGGTGACTCTGTATACTGCTATCTGGGGCTCTGTATACTGTGATATGGTGACTCTGTATACTGCTATCTGGGGCTCTTTATACCCTTATCTGGTGATGCTGTATATACCACTATCTAGTGATGTATAACCTATCTGGTGATGCTGGGCTGTATACTCCTGACACAAGGGGTGGAAACTATAAGGGGTGGGGCTTATATGAAGTGTGAGGGGTCAAAAAGGAAGGGCGTGGTCTCGCACCCCCATCCTAAAATTTCACCGGCCGCCAGTGCTGGGGTCTAGAGGTCCTCCCCACATATTGGAGGCCGCAGCTACACTCGAGCATATAGACAACTCCAATTGTGTAATTAAGTAATGAGTTGTTCAATTTTGTACTCTTTATTCGTAACAGAAGATATAAATTGTTTACGCTTTTTAATATTGGTCCTAGAATGCCTGCACCGCCCACATGCATAAAAACCTTTCAAGAAAGTATTTTCAGTTTGTACTGAGGGGTCTATAAAACTGGTAGCTAAGCAGTCACGTACTGTGGGTGCCCTCCTATATATAAATTGAGGTCTCTCAGGCAACATTGGCCCCAGGACTCTGTCCATCTTCAATATGGACCAATTTTTTGTATTACTTTTTAAATTTTTTTATGTTGGATATTATAATCCAACACAAGTTTAAATTGGTGAACTTTCTCCTTTTCATTTTCTCTTCCTGTGGCTACCAGTGTCTGTCTATCCATAGCCTTTGGCAGCGATTCGTGGCTTGTAGTCATGTCTCGGCATAGTACCGTTTTGCGGCCGGGTTGCTATGGTAATGTACACAAGCGTGTAATCAAGACTTCTCACGTGATGGGATGTTTACTATTTAAGTGGGTGTCTGCGTCACTTCCGTATCCGCTGACGAAGTTACGGGTATTGGAATGCAATGACTACGGAAGTAAACGCAGGAGGAAGTGATGTCACCCGCGATCATCGATGTCTCCGTGTTCTTTGACAATTCATGTGGCTTTTCATGTACTGCCTTTATGCTACGCACTGGGTTACAGTGTCGCTCTTGTGAGTATGCAATTTTTAATAAACATAAGCCAATAGTCTTTTAAAACCAGAGAGCACTATATATTTTTTTTCTCCGCATGTAACAACCACTTTTATGAGAGTTCATTAATGCATATTGGGAGCTGACAAGGGCTTATTGACTATCTGTGACCATCACATGAGGGGATTCTCCTCGGCATTGATATTACCAAGTCCATATGAGTGACTAAAAGTGTTGTCAGACCCTCGTAAGGATCATGACAGGGAGGTGAGCGGTTATCGATACCTGTGGTGGTGGATTAGCACTGAAGCACTTTAACTTGTCTTCTTCACATAGACACTTGGGTGTCATATTTATGGACTGGATTTAAATTGTATATGCATACATGTATATGGATTTTTAGATTATACAAAGCACTGCACTTTTATGATATTTATATGTACCTATGGGATTTGTTAAATTTGCCTATAGTGTTCAGTTGCTATTAGGGTATCTTTCTATGAGAGGTTGCACTGATTTATTGTAGAGCTAACTTGTAAGTTAGTGTTAATCAGTTCCATCGTAAGCCCAGACTTCTTTGTACAGATGGATTGTCCACTTCCAGACTTAAGTCTTTAAATCCTGTGGCATGATCGTGAGGCTGAAATGCTTGCATGACAGCAGCACTGTTTGAGGCAATCTTGTGAATCTGAGGTTAGCTTCAGAAAGCATACCTTGTGTTCTTTGGAGCAGGTTGATAGTTTCCATAACCTTCGATATGGATTTAAGTCCCTTTGTCAACATTGAAGTCTCCTGCAATAAAATATTGAGCATCTGCTCCATACTCGACGTCAAAAACAGTCCTCCGTAGGCCGTATGACACAACAGCAGGTGAAGGTCTCTTACCAAAGACATGCACCTTACCATCAAGCAGTATTCCATGACTTTGCTGTTTATGTCATTGTGCAACAGAAATGTGAGGAAGTTCCTATGGTCTTCTCATACAATAAAGCAATGAATCAGCTGTTAAATATTAGCTGTAATAGCTACCGGTATGGTTCTCTTTTGAACCTCATAAGTACTCCAACAAGGTTGTTGGCTGTTACGACCAGTAAGAAGAATGTCATCCAGTGATACACCTTGATACTTGGTGCTGGGAGTCCAACACTACTCATATGTTTCAGCTTACATGAGTGGTACACTCCAAAGAAGGGGAGATACCAGCACTTGTCATGCTCTTGTAACAGTGGAGCTGGCTCAACATGATCATTTGAATGTCTTCATAAAGGAAACAAAATGGTCTTTTATTTCAGGCTTGTGCTTTAGTGTTTGCTGCAGGGAGCAAATCTGGACAAGGTTTGCTTATGATTGTTTGGAAGCATGACTCACAAAGGGGTAAAGGTGCTACCTAGCTGTTAGAGTTATTCATTTTTTCAATCTTCTATTCTTCAATCTTCTATTGTCCAATTTTGGTAAGCTTGTGTGAATTGTAGCCTCAGCTTCCTGTTCTTAGCTGATAGGAGTGGCACCCGTTGATGTCTTCTGCTGCTGTAGTCCATCTGCTTCAAGGTTTGATGTGTTGTTCAGTCATGGATGGTATTCTGCATACCTTAGTTGTAACGAGTTGTTATTTGAGTTACTGTTGCCTATCATCTTGAAACCATTTTCCCCTGATCTCTGACATCAACAAGGCATCTTTGTCCACACAACTGTCGCTCACTGGATATTTTGGCCTCATACACACGGACGTTTTTTGACGCCGGCGTTTTCTGGCGTTTTTTGCAGCTCTCAATGTTAGTCAATGGCCCCATAAAAACGTCGGCGTTTCTGAGCTGTAGGTGGCGTCGGCGTTAGTGAGCAGAAAGTAGAACCCATGGCCATCGCGTTCTGAGGCTGTAACGTTTTGACGTTTTTTGACGCCGACGCCACAATATGCCAACAAACGCCAACTAACGCCACCTAATATTGTACCGGCGTTTTCTGACGCCGCCGTTTTTAGGTTGAAAAATAGCAGAGGGATGATTTTTTTAAAAAAACGCCTATTGACGCCGACGCTCACTAACGCTCAAAAACGCCAATGCATAACGCCGAAAAACGTCGACTTTTTTTCCTTGACGTCGGACCCGACGTTTTGTTTATTTTTTTAGATACGCCCGTGTGTATGAGGCCTTTCTCTTGTTCAGACCATTTCCTGTAAACCCTAGAGATGGTCCTGCATGAAAATCCTAGTAGATCAGCAGTTTATGAAATACTCAAACCAAATTGTCTGGCACCAACAACCATGCCACGTTCAAAGCCACTTAAATCCCCTTTCTTCCCCATTCTGATGTTCTGTTTGAACTTCAGCAAGTCATTGTCACCACATCTAGATGCCTAAATGCATTGAGTTGTTGCCATGTGATTGGCGGATTATCAATTTGTGTTACCAAGCAATTGAATGGGTATGCCTAATAAAGTGGCCAGTGAGTGTATATGGTGTTGCATGTCCCTTTATGCTGATGATCTCAAAAGAATTTTGGTTTAACCAGAGATTTTTTTTGCTTTGGTATGGCATACCTCCTAGTAGATATTTTAAGGCGCTTTGAAGAAGTCAATGTAACGTGTAGGGCGGGGCTTACTACACATTTGTCCAGAGTGGAGATATTTTCTTTTATGTCCAGCAGCAATCTGCCCCAGTGCAGACTGTAGTGGTTAGCCGGGAAGCCAGTGAGAGCAGCGAGCTTTTACCCCACTCCGAGTCCTGATTTAAATGAGCGGTTCTTTTATTTCGTTGTGAGTGTTATTTCACATGAGTTAATAAAAGGAATATTCAGTTTGTTTTATACATAGAGCACTAGTCCTTTTCTTTTTTATGTGCTTTTACATTTATCCTGAAGCTGATCCTGGTGAAAGATGAAACAGCAGAGAGTTCATTTGATTAAGTCAATCCCGGCTTTAAAAGGGTACAGTTAGGGGAAAAAAGTATTTGATCTCCTGCTGATTTTGTATGTTTGCCCACTGACAAATGAAGTCTATAATTTTAATGGTAAGTTTATTTTAACAGCGAGAGACAGAATAACAACACAAAAAATACCAGAAAAACGCAATTCAAAAAAGTTCTAAATTGATTTGCATTTTAAATGAGTGAAATAAGTATTTGACCCAATCGCAAAACATGACTTTGTGATTGCCAACAAGAGTTTTGCCAAGTACTGAGGTCAGACGTTTCTTGTAGTAGGCCACCAGATTTGCACACATCTCAGGAGGGATTTTGTCCCACCCCTTGCAGATCTTCTCCAAGTCATTAAGGTTTCGGGGCCGACGTTTGGTAACTCAAACCTTCAGCTCCCTCCACATATTTTCTATGGGATTAAGGTCTGGAGAATGGCTAAGCCACTCCAGGACCTTAATGTGCTTCTTCTTGAGCCACTCCTTTGTTGCCTTGGCCATGTGTTTTGGGTCATGGTGATGCTGGAATACCTGTCCATGACCCATTTTCAATGCCCTGGCTGAGGAATGGAGGTTCTCACCCAAGATTTGACGGTACATGGCACCGTCCATCGTCCCTTTGATGCAGTAAAGTTGTCCTCTCCCCTTAGCAGAAAAACACCCCCAAAGCATACTGTTTCCACCTCCATTTTTGACGGTAAGGATGGTGTTCTTGGGGTCATAGGCAGCATTCCTCCTCCTCCAAACACGGCGAGTTGAGTTGATGCCAAAGAACTTGATTTTGGTCTCATGTAACCACAACACTTTCACCCAGTTCTCCTCTGAATCATTCAGATGTTCATTAGGAAACTTCAGACGGGCCTGTACATGTGCTTTCTTGAGCAGGGGGACCTTGCGGGCGCTGCAGGATTTCAGTCCTTCACGGAGTAGTGCGTTACCAATTGCTTTCTTGGTGACTATGGTCCCAGCTGCCTTGAGATCATTGACAAGATTCGCCCATGTAGTTCTGGGCCGATTCCTTACCGTTCTCATGACCATTGAAACTCCACAAGGGGAGAGCTTGCAAGGAGCCCCAAACTGAGGGAGTTTAGACATGTATTTTGTGCTTCTTACATTTGCGAATAATCGCACCAACTGTTGTGTCACACTCGTCAAACTGCTT
Source organism: Glandirana rugosa (assembly GCA_018402905.1). Taxonomy (NCBI): domain Eukaryota; kingdom Metazoa; phylum Chordata; class Amphibia; order Anura; family Ranidae; genus Glandirana; species Glandirana rugosa. The sequence continues at coordinate 205,420 of BLSH010290872.1, read as the reverse complement.
GGCGATGGTCTTCTAGCCCATTTCATCCTTGTGTAGGTCTGCAATTTTGTCCCCGACATCCTTAGACAGCTCTTTGGTCATGGCCATGATGGAGACATTGGAATCTGATTGATTATTTTTTGTGGTCAGGTGTCTTTTATACAGGTAACAAGCTGAGGTCAGGAGCGCTCCCTTTTAGAGTGTGCTACTAATCTCAGCTCATTACCTGTATAGAAGACACTTGGGAGCCAGAAATCCTGCTCTTTAATAGGGGATCAAATACTTCACTCACCACTAGCGGTATCTGCTGCAGCTTCTTTATACATTCTTTTCACGCAGTTTGCTGAATGGGGATATTCTGTGTGTATATATATATATATATATATATATATATATATATATATATATATATATATATATATATATATATATCAATCATTTTTTGTTGACTGTTAGAGGTAGGGTGCTTCAGCCCTTTTTAGTTTTGGTTTTATATACATTATTCTTTTATATAAATACTTTTTTCACATTTTGGGCGAGTGCAAAAACACTGATATTTTAATTGTAAGCACTAATATACATGATTACCACCCTTGCTGCTGTCATTAAATAATGCTGCAGTTATAATGTGCAGGTACAAAAAGATGCCTGTTCATACCTGCAGCAGCCTCTAACGTTAGAGCAGGATTCTGTGCTGTTCTGATCAGGTATTGTCAAATCTATTTAATGCTGTCCTGCTGCTTTCTTGAAAATATCACCTAATGCAAACCTAGAACTTTGTGACCAAATCTTTTAAAAGTTTTTATTTTTGTAAATGGTGCAGAGAAATATGGGGATTCTTTGTCTTTAGTTGTGTTAGGACTTAATAATGAGTCTAGGCACAATACCAAACATGTTCATTTTGCCTGACAAGGATAGATAGTGCCAATCATCAATACACCCATCAGAATTTAGGCTGTAAAAGTAGCCCAGACCCAATATTGGATCTGCTGTCTAAACCAAGCCAAAAAAGGCAGGGCATACAGATATGTCCAAGACTTCATGTACACTGACAGCTCCTAAACTTGTTTAAGCGCTTTTGGCATTTTTTGTCAAAGCTCCTAAACTCAACTCCATAAAAGCCTGTGTCTCCATGTACACATAGGTTTTTAACAGTTTAGGAGCTGCTGCATTTAGGGGAGTTTAAACCTCCCTCCCCTCTCGAACGCGGAAGAATCGCATTCAGGACAGGAATGTTTTGACTGCCGGCAGTGGGAAAAACGACAAACTTGTTTTGCTTTTTTTTTTTTTTTGCATTTTCCAGCACCCATGGTCAGGGTAGACTAGTGTACATGTAGCCCAAAGGTCCTAAAAAGTTTGCTATACTATTTATACTGATGAGTTTTCTAAATCTACAATATTTTCATAAAATGGACATTTGCTTCAAAACACTGTATACAGTACTAGTAACAAGAGCATAGCCCTCTCCATTCCAAAACCCACTCTTATAAGCAACCCTAGTTATACCATGCTTGTTTCATTACAATGAGAACAGCGGGCCCTACTATTCAACGCTGAATAGTATACTTGCTTTAGTTCAATAAATGTAAATGTGAATGTAACAAGGGGCACATTGGACATTTTTTTTAATATATCCATGTTTTGTCAGATGTGGAAGTAAAAGAATACTACTCACCATAAATTTCAGTAATGTGCATACTTTTTTAGCCATAAGACCAGATTTTAAATCCCTGCTCTGTGCATGCTGTGACCTTTACATTTCTAATCAAGTAATTCTAAAGGTCATCGAAAAAGTATTAACAAATAATATGTAACAATACGTTTTTTTAATTCACAGAGTTAAGTTAAAGAACATTTGGAAATACTTTTTTTCAGAATAAAGACACGTAAAAAAACAAAAAAGTGCAATAATAATGGCAATAAAGTGATAATTTGCATGTATTAAATTCTGTCTACTACAGTGCATTTTCCTTTACGCTATCAACAGACCTCTGAAAAAATATATTTCTTGATGTGGCCATATTTTGTGAAATGCAAAATTATTTTGTATCAAATACGTACATTTTTCATAAACCTATTAAAGTAGCTATTCATCTAATAACTAATCTTGGTAATGAATCTGGATAAGATAAAGTATAATTATACCTAAGCCTTAAAAGCAGAACTCTAGCCAAATATGTATTTTTAAGTTGGAGTGAGAAAGGGTTTTAACATGTTTTAGTTATTTATTTTTGCCATCTTTGTTTCAGTTGAGGAGATCAATCCTCACTATTAATTAAGGGAATAAATGTCACAAAGGCTAAACCCAAGTAGAAAAATAGAGGGGGTATTCTTTAATGGCAGACACCTATTCCAGTGACTATAGAAAAGGAATTGGATTTCCTCCTACTTTGAGGAGATTTCTACACATTTCCGGTTACCTCTCAGGGTTAGAAGTGCAGGAAAAAGAGCCAGAAGGGAACAAAAACCACATAAAAAACCCTGAAGAGGTTATAATCCTTCCACAGTCTCTTCTAAATTAAAAGAAAAAAAAAAAGCTTAGGCTGGAGCTCTACTATGCTAAGCTACAAAATTCTTGTTCCCCTTGTAATTATCCCTGCCCAAGGACACATTAAACTTATTGGCTGTAGAATTTAAACTTTTAGGCTATAGTCAAGAAATCTTAGACGCAAGTATAATTTTATTTTGGTGACCTATTTACCTAAAACTGAATGATCAGGTTTAAAGGGTGTTTTTTTTTATAAACCTTTGAAAAACTGCATATATAAAATACACTCTTCTGCCCTGAAGTATTTAACAAAAAACAAAAAATGTTGACAGTTTTGCCATCTGATAACATCAACTATAAAGATGGAAATCCAAGGTCACTCAGTCGCTACAGCTACTCTTCGGCGCCTTCGATGGAAAGCTTTTAAGTTCCATTTTGTGGGTTCCAGCATGCATGGTCCATTGTAGACAAATAATACAGTCATCTTGTCAGCATAAGTAAGATTCTGGAGAAGCTATGTGGGAAAAAAAAAATTGTAAAGATTCATAGAGACGTTTTTATTGAATATTCTTATAACCGTATATTTTCACCATACATTCCAATTTTTCTCTTGTGTGCCGGAAAGTGTGATTGTCATCTCCCTACTCTACAGGAAGCGCAATGGAACAAGAACATTTCCTACTAATGCTTTACTGACTGTGCAATAGCAAATGAACATCCTTCCAATGAGTTATTAGGCTCCATTCACACCTGAGCATTTTGTAGGAGAGAGCAAACCTGAAGCATGAAGCTACAAAACACTAGAGGGGGAAAAAAAATCAATGTTTCTGAATGGAGATGGTTCACATCTCCACTCAAAAACGCCTGAAGCCAAACGCCCGGCGCTCAAACTACTCCCGGAGTTATTTTTGTTGCATGAATCGGGCATATTCCAGCGTTTGACACTTTTCTATTGACATAGAATCAATGGAAAAGCGTCAAACGCTCATATTAGTGCGACATCAGGCATTTGCAAATGCTTCAAATATGCCCGAAAAGGTGTCGCTCATGTGTGAATGCAGCATTAGTGCCAGGAGGGAGTGTATGCCTCTTTACAATTTCAGCTATTGCCATAAAAATGTTCATCAGTAGCAGAGCCTAGACAAGGTTATCCAGTACCCAGGGTGAAGATGCCAAACTGCCCCAGTCCCCTATTTTTCCGTACAGCAGGTTTGCTCTCTCGATTTATTGGATAGATTAGATACATTTTGCATTACAGAAAGTTTTTATCAAAAATAAACACTGGAGAGGGATAAGAGTACTTGGAGGAATCTAAAAATTATTTGAGAAAAAGCAGGAATCTCTATTAGAAATCATAGGGCTTCATGTGCAGGCTGGAGTACTGTGTGTACCCTCCTTATCGATGGCCCTGATGTTGGGTGCAGGTTTGGGAATGTTAGCGTGAGGAGGACCTTAGAGATAGAGATCTCTTCTGCACAGAAAACGTTACACTGAATGCTGCCAGCACAGAGCTGTCAACACCAAAACACAACCAGCAAAGAATGGTATGGCAAGCAGGCATGATCTGACCCTCAACATATTTTTCCATCTGACATTTACAGTATCTCACAAAGTGAGTACACCCTTCACATTTTTGTAAATATTTTATTATATCTTTTCATGTGACAACACTGAAGAAATTACACTTTGCTACAATGTAAAGTAGTGAGTGTACAGCTTGCTGTCCTCTCAAAATA
>BLSH010290872.1:156059-199306 GCA_018402905.1 Glandirana rugosa | reverse complement strand
GCATGATCCTCTCCCTTCGGAGACTGGACCACAGGGCAGTATTCCAACATGATAACAACCCCAAACACACCTCCAAGACTACCACTGCCTTGCTAAAGAAGCTGAGGGTAAAGGTGATGGACTAGCCAAGCATGTCTCCAGACCTAAACCCTATTGGGCATCTGTGGGGCATCCTCAAACGGAAGGTGGAAGAGCACAAGGTCTCTAACATCCACCAGCTCAGTGATGTCATCATGGAGGAGTGGAAGAGGACTCAGGTGGCAACCTGTGAAGCTCTGGTGAACTCCATGCCCAAGAGGGATAAAGCAGTGCTGGAAAATAATGTTGGCCACACAAAATAGACATTTTGGGCCCAATTTGGACATTTTCACTTAGGGGTGTACTCACTTTTGTTGCCAGTGGTTTAGACATTAATAGCTGTGTGTTGAATTATTTTGAGGGGACAGCAAATTTACACTGTTATACAAGGTGTACACATCACTACTTTACATTGTAGCAAAGTATAATTTCTTCAGTGTTGTCACATGAAAAGATAACTATTTACAAAAATGTGAGAGGTATACTCACTTTTGTGAGATACTGTACATACACATAAACATGCGACTTCCCAAAACAAAAAAGCTTATGCCTATGAAGCATGTAGAGGATGAGCGGTAAGGAAATTCCATTTATCTACTGGGAAAACAATAGTGATCACCCTTAAATATACAACACACAATGATGTTTTCTCCCCCTGAGATTGGTCAGCTGGAGGTCTCAAGTGCTTACAGGTGAAGCCCAGAGACAAGGGGATCAGCACCCAATCATGCTCCAGTCCAGTAAGATCACTATCTTGCTACAATCAGAAAAGCAGGGATTGGGGAACCCCAGACTGGGCAGCCCTCCTCCCATCCCGTACTCGTAGCACTGTGCCCACCAATGCTACTCATCCAGCTCATTGCTTTCTTCATCTCACCCCGTTTGCGTGGCTGGACAACAGGGGGAGAGTGCAATGCTGCCTGATGATGTGCCCCTGCCCCAGCTTACACTCTGTGCCTCCACTCCCACTTATCACAGCTACTTGCTGGCTTTTGATCTCCTCGCATACCTATTCATTTTGGATCTTATGACTTTTTTTTCTACCTTCCCTCTCATTTGCAATTTAAAAGTGAGCACCTGGGAGTCAGCAGTGCCACCTTGTATCCGCCAGGAGATAATACAGGTCCACTGCACTGTACTGCAAGTTTTATCACAATCCTAAATGTTTTATTGAGATACAAAATACAATAATCAGTGCCTGGTCACAGCCCCAATCTGTAGGACTATGCTGCTACTATCAGTCCTTGGGCCCACGATAAAAGATTAGGAACTGTTCTGGGTGGTTCTTGATCACGTGATCATCATGTTTAGCCAATTATATGGATAACTTTGATGCAGGTAAAGTTTGTTGCTTTTGCGAAATGTCCCAGTTTTCAATCACACTGTGTGCTCTGGAGCCAAGCTACAGAATCCACCCCTTATTTCTGAAGAAATCTGAATGAATCTGATTATTTTGATTACCAATATTAGCCAATAATGTCGATCACAGGAAAAGTTTGTCACAGTACTGTATCTTCTCACTATCACATATGATAGATGTGATTTTGTCCCTGGCACTGATTCTCATTCTCACCCATACAGACATGGCAGATAGGGATTGGGGTGTTTTTCCATTTTGTCATGTTCCTTACGCTCATGCACAGAACCACACGTATTACAACGTACCACTTTCTCAATACCCCTAGGGTGTCAACTTGTACAGATGTAGTGCTTTGATGAAGAGTGGTTAATCCTTACCAGGTTTTAGCAACAGAAGTTGGGGCACAAGAATAGCCTAAGCCCTTGAAAGCTAGAAATATATACACTTACATTCTGAATATACACCAGTAGTAGTCTTTGAATACTCAGGCTGGTTGGGTTGAACCACCAGCAGCTCCCTCCTTTTTTAATGGTCGCTGGATGCAATTATTCTCCATTTCTCACCGGTTTTGTCATGGCTCTGCTAGGTGGAACATCGCACATACGCTCTGCTCTTTCCCACAGTACAGTACATGCTCAGTGAAGCATCTGCTGCTCCTGCCACCTAGAACTTTGATTATCAATCCGTTCCTTCTTAGCCATCAGCAGCAGACACTGTATGCTTCTAAGCTGCTCACATCCTTTACTGATGAGAGTTTAGGCTTACTTATATGGTGTGCACCACTCTGAAGCTAGAGGTTCAGCTTGTTGCTTCTACCATTACTGTTTCCAGCATTGGGTCATATAAAGATTTTCACTTTGTATCTGTTTTTCCAACTTTCTCTATGAAGACTGAAAACACCCTTATCTGTTGTTTGCTTCCCCCTAAGTGCTTACGGACTTTGTATCCATTCCCAAATTTTGTCCAGAAGTGGTCTGTTCCCATTGTGAATCCAGTTGTGTTTTCACCTTAACAAGTTGACTACCATGCACCTGCCTTTAAAGACCCAACTAAGAGTCGTTTAGAGGCCCTTTCCAGAACTCTGTTGTAATTGAAGGATCCAATGTGCATTCAATTCCTGCTGTCCCCTTACATTTTCTTACTTCCAATCTTTCTGAGTCTCCACACAGACAAGCAGATCCCCAGCAGGCCTTCCTAGATCTTCTGGATCAAGGTGTCATTGCCTTAGTCCATTCGCCCAAAAGGTTTCAAGGTTTGATTAAATTCACTCAAGGGCTTTTATGCAACAGGGAGCAGATCAAATACAAAAAGTATCAAAAAATTGATGAGAATTTTATTGTTACAAACATTAAGAGCCGGTACACACAGGGGTGACTTGTCTGGCGACTCGAGTCGCCTAACAAGTCGCGCTTCATGCATTGCAATGGAACCATTGTAATGTGAGCGACTCAAGTTGCTCTGACTTAGAAAAAGGTTCCTGTACTACTTTGGGGGCGACTTCAGGCGACTTGCATTGACTTCTATTACAGAAGTCGTTTGCAAGCTGCACTGAAGTCTCGCTGTGCGGGGTCTCGCTGAGTCGCCCCTGTGTGAACCGGTTCTTAAACAAACATAATGCTTAAAATATGAGCTCTGGTGTAAATGTACCCCCAATAAGGCAAAAAAGTGGTAATAACCCTGATTGAGGCAGGCATTAAGGTATATTGCACATTACAAGGAATTTCCAAATAGTGATCCTGCTAGAAGAAACCCAAATATGTTTCAATTACAAGAATCATTTTCTTCATGATGTGGATAAGGTCATCTAAATTTAAAGACACGTGATGTTAATGTTACAAGAACGGAACCATTTTATGGGGTACAAAAATGCTTATTGTAGACTTGTAGTATCAAATGTGGTTGAAATTAAACTCTGTATCCCCTGGCTTTAACTGTAAAAACTCTGATAGGGCATCCAGTATTTTGCACAGCTTGTTAGCAATATCTTTCAATGTAGGCATTTCAAAGTGCTTCTACTTTACTTCTTCATTTAGTGTTTTTGTGCTTTCTCTACTTTGACTTCTGGTATTGCGGGTTCATCAGCTTAGAGAATTACACCTTGCTTAAAGTGGTTGTAGACCTCTGACATTATGACCTCATACACACGGACGTTTTTTGACGCCGGCGTTTTCTGGCATTTTTTGCAGCTCTCAATGTTAGTCAATGGCCCCATAAAAACGCAGACGTTTTTGAGCTGTAGATGGCATTGGCGTTAGTGAGCTGAAACTAGAACCCACGGCCAGCGCGTTCTGAGGCTGTAACGTTTTGGCGTTTTTTGACGCAGACGCCGCAAAACGCTCACTAACGCCAACTAACACCGTACCGTCGTTAACCGGCATTTTTAGGTTGAAAAATAGCAGAGGGATGATTAAAAAAAAAAAAAAAAAAAACCGCCTATTGACGCCGACGCTCACTAACGCTGATGCATAGCGCCAATATTTTTTCCTAGACGTCGGGGCCAACGTTTTGTTTATTTTTTAAGAAACGTCCGTGTGTATGAGGCCTAAATATGAACAAAGCATATCCTTATATAGTGTCTGCTTGTGTCAACCCAGAGCAATAAGTGTCATTTATGTCTGCTCCCTCGTTCCTCTATTATCAGCATGAGTCATGTCTGACAGATTTTCCTGACACCACAGATAAAAAGGTGATAGGGTTCTCCAGCACACAGCCTGTGATTTTCAACCTCAGCTCTGTCACTGTGTCCTGTGTGAAGGGGGTTGTGTCCCTTCCCTCAACTCCCCTCACTGAGGTCTGTAGAGTGTAACTTCAGATCCCCGCTCACCACTTTCTGAAAGCTCAGACAAGCTATATCAAATCTGCACTTTGAACTGCTGTAGAGAAGCGAGGAATGCCAATAAACAGGTACAACTCATGAGGAAGTATTTCTTTTATCTCTGTGTATCACCTGAGGCAAATCATTTTAATGGGCATAGGTAAGGGTTTACAATCAATTTAATCATGTCTTAATCTCTTTTAGTGAAACTGAACACAGAACCAATACTTTTAACCATTTTGTTTTACAGTATATTCCTAACCCTTAATGAAAAAAATGTTAAAACCATTAAAACTATCATATCTATCTATGTATATCTATTTTGATAATCCTTTGCAGTATATATCAACTGTATTCGTTTTAGGTCCAGAAAAGCTCTGAGCCCCAGTTATGAGTTAGCCATTAGCAATTTAAAAATTTGTTGCCTTTGTAGGTACCATCAAGAAGCACACACTTTTTATGACCAACTGCTCTCCATCATATCTATAATGCTTGTGACTGTTAAGTGTAACGGAATTTGAAAATGGTTTCTGTTGTAATAGTCATAAAGTATTACATTCACTTGTGTACCTGTGTCCAATCTGAACGCGATTTGTTTTGCATGGTCTACTGCAGTTTCTGTGAAAATGTGATTGGGGAGATCCTTTTTGATTGCATTTACAAAGGAAGATTGTAGTAGTCACAACTTCAACAACAAGTGACCCGAATCAACATCAGATTCTGGGTCAATATACTATAAACCTTTTTTATGTAATGCAATTTAGCATAGCAATTGCTCTTTTTGCCTTTGGGACACATATGACCTTTTAAGCACAGTTTTGCTGTGTGTGATATCTTATATGCACCTTTTGCGATTCCATTTTGTTTTTAATTGTGCCTCAGCAGTTACTGGGTTCTTTTAACCCAGGGGAACTAACCCAGAGCTGATTATATGGAAGGTTCACACTCCCGTCACCTTTTTTTTCTCAGGAAAGCTAGAAGTGACTCATGCTGATAGCAGAGGAAGGAAGCAGCAGACAAAAATTACACTTATTGCTCTTACTTGAGACAAGTACACACTATAGAGGGTGATATGCTTTGCTCATATTTCGCGTCTGAGGTTCACAAAGACTTTAAAGAGGAACAATACTCACCTCAGCTCCAGTGATGCAGTGTCCTCGGTCTCAATCACCGGCCACGGTCATTGGCCGGGCGGGGGGTGACGTCACTCCCGCACATGCGCTGGAGTTCAGTCAGATTAAATTTGTACAGTAAGCTGCATGTGCACGGCTCACTGTACAAGGGTGGACAGGCAGGTAAGTAGCTTTAATGCAGAAGAGACAAAGCATGTTTCTTCTGCATTAAAATTATTTCCTTTCTGCAAAGTTTACTTTCCTAGCCTAAAGTTCCACTTTAACCACTTCAATACTAGGCACTTAGAACACTTTACTACCAAACTTTCAGTTTTCAGTGCTGTTGCGCTTTGAATGACAATTGCGCGGTCGTGCGACGCTGTACCCAAACAGATTTTTTTATCATTTTGTTCCCACAAATGGAGCTTTCTTTTGGTGGTATTTGATCACCCCTGCGGTTTTTATATTTTGCGCTACAAATAAAAAAAGACCAAAAATTTTGAAAAAAAAATCTCTATTTTTGTCACAAAACTTTGTAAATAAGTACATTTTCTCCATTACTGGTGGGCACTGATGAGGCTACACTGACGGGCACTGATGTGGCAGTACTGATTGGCACTGATGAGGCGGCACTGATGATGAGGCACTTATATGCAGTAATGATGAGCACTGTTAGGAGGCACTGATAAGCAGCACTGACGGGTACTGGTAGGTGGCACTGACGGGCACTGATATGCAGCACTGACGGACACTGCTAAGCGTCACTGATGGGCACTCATAGACAGCACTGATTGGCACTCATAGGCGGCTCTGATAGGTGGGCACTGGTAGGTGGCAATGGTGGGCACTGATATGTGGCACTGGTAAGCACTGATAGGGGCACTGGTGGGCATATATACTGATAGGGGCTCATTCCCTGGTGGTCTAGGGTGGCATCTGAAGGTGGCACTGAGTGCCATCCACATTGGGCACTATGTCTCTTACCTGGTGGTCTAGGGGGGTCTCCCTGGTGGTCCAGATCGGCTCCCTGGTCAGCTCCCTGGTGGTCCTGGGTGGGCACATCCCTGGTGGTCCCTGGGCAGGCTCCCTGGTGATCTAGGGTGGCGATCCGAGGGAGGGCTGTGCTGATAAATCATCAACACAAAGCCTCCCTGTCAGGAGAGCAGCTGATCGGCTGTCCACTCCTCAGGTCTGCAGACCTGAGTACAGGAAAGCCGATAAACGGCTTTCCTGTGTTACACTGTGACCAGCCGTGATTGGTCACGGCTGATCACATGGTATAGTGCTTCGGATGGAAGCACTTTACCGAGATCGGTATTGCGGGGGGTCAGACTGACCTCCCACAGCACCGATCGCCGTCATATGACGTCCAGTCAGGATAACTAAGCCACTTCCCGGCCGTCATTTTGCATACGGCGGTCGGGAAGTGGTTAAAGTGGTTGTCAACCTGTGACAACCACTTTAACCTGTAGGTAAGCCTAGAATAAGGGTTACATGTAGGTGCCCTGCATATCTCCCAAACCTGCATGGTTCAGGAGATATGCAGTGTTCTGCATGTGCCGACATCATTTCGGCACATGCGCAGTGAAGAAACGGCCTCCGTGCCATTTCTCCACTGAGACCGTGGCGTGACTGGCGGCTCCTGCACGCATGTGCGGGAGTGACGTCACACGACTCTGGCCAGTCACAGAGCCAGAGATCGCGGCCCCGGAAGGAAGAGGGGCTGAAGATGGACTACGCCAGCACAGGGGACAGCGCTGGACGTCACTGGCTTCGTTTGCAGGTAAGTGGCACATAATGGGCTACTATGCAATGCATAGTAGCCCATTGTGCTTCTAATTTACAGGGGCATGTAGAGGAAGTAAACCCTATCTGGGTTTACATCCTCTTTAACCTTTGAATGGAAATCAAATTAAGATTTTTTGCAAATCTTTTGAGAGAAACAAAATATAAAACCTTCAGGTGATACTGCTGTCTATGGAAGAATTGAACACTGGCAAACAAAAAAAACTGTAGGCCAACTCGACATAAACCCCCCTACTGCCAGTATGACGTAACTACTGGCGACACACTCACAGTAGATATACTGCAATACATTTTCACTATTATTTTGTTTATATAGCAAACAGTTAAAAATCTGTGGTGATTAAATACCATAAAAAAAAAGCTCTATTTGCAGGAAAAAAAATGATCTAAATTTCATTTGTGTACAGTGTTGCATGAACGAGCAATTGCCAGTTAAAGTAGCACAGTGCTGAATAGCAAAAAAATAGTCTGGTCATGAAGGGGGGTAAAACCTTCCGGTGGTCAAGTGGCTAATTTTGTAGCAAAGCTGTAACAAGGGCAAAATCATAACCACAGAGGACTGGAACCGGTCCCTCAATGGACTCTGAGAAAACGATTTTACAGGGAGTACAAAAATTTTATATTTTCTTTCTTACCCATTGAAAGACATAGGAAATCTTAAACTTTCTGGACGTCCAAAAGCAGTCCAACCAAGGCAGTGGTTCTCAACTCCTGTCCTCGGGACCCACTAACAGGCCAGGTTTGCAGGATAACTGAAATGCATCACAGGTGATATAATATGCTGCTCAGTGATTGCAGTATTCTAGTCTGCATCTCCCCAAGGTAATACTTAAAATCTGGCCTGTTGGTGGGTCCTGGGGACTGGAGTTGAGAACCACTGAACTAAGGGATTGGCAACACAGCAAACAAATGCCAAGAGGTTAAAAAAAAAAAAAGAAAAAAACAGAACTCGTCACTGCCTGAAAGACCTTACACCCAAACTGGCATCAGATGAGGCTTGAACAACCTGGCTGAATGTGCGAACAGAAAATCAGATGACAGCCTTGCAAATGCCAAAACGCCCAAGAGACGTTCACAGATCTAGTAGAGTGTACACAAACAGGAAGAGGAAGAACCCAATCCTTGACAGTACAACCTTGAATAATAGTTTGTCTCAGTCACCTAGGGATGGTGGATGAGAAGCCGATGCACCATTGCAGAGACCATCCAGGGTGACAAAAAAAAAGAAATCAGTATTCCTGAAGAAAGCAGTAAATTAACTCTCACAGCCTTTACTACATACAGGCAATGGAAGGAAAAGTTTTAATGAACTGGGGCTCGGTAGAGGGACTGAAGAACAATGTACTGGCAGAGGTGAAAGGCTGAAATCACCTTCTGTAGGAAGAAAGTTCTGGGCCTCAACAATACAATGTTATTTTTTGCAGGATTTTTGGTTGAACTAGATGGACTTGTGTCTTTTTTCAACCTGACTAACTATGTAACTATTATAACTAGGATTAGACCTGCCTGCTCAGTAACTGGCCTCACAGAGGTGATGGCTACAATAAACACCATCATGTGGGCGAGAAGAAAGTAGAATATCTCTAATTGGGTTGAATAGTAGTTTTTGAAGGGCAGACAGAACCAGATCCAGATTGAATGGAGTCACAGGGCAACAAAGTGTGCTACATGGGAGACAACCGGAACAAAGGTCTAAATCAAAGAATGAGAAGCCGACATCTGAAACAAGATAGCACATATGATGATAAGGAGGTCCGACAACTCCAATAATTGGAGTAACAGTTAAAAAAAGGGCCTGGATTAAAATCTCTTGTTCATGCTAGGCATTTATGGTATTTAATACATTTGACAAAAGAATACAATGCAGTTTACAGCACCTCTGACAGAAGACAGACCCAGGGTCATTAAACTCCACTAGCAGGGACCCTTTAGCCAGACTTTTAAGCCTCATGCACGCTGGACATTTTGCTAACTCTCCTAGACTCCTATCCTCCTAGCAGCAGAGTTTTGGCAAAAGAAAACAAACAAAAAACACACTTGATGGTTGCAATGGGTTTAGATGCATCAAGAGCTTGGGCGTTAATTTTTTTCCTTGGGCAGAATAAAATGTATTCTGGTGATTGAAATTAACTCTTAGGTGTGTTTAGAGCTGTTTAGGTGCGTCAAGCAATTTTTCTTCCAAAACTCTGCTGCTCCTGGGCGCACTTGCTGTGGGTTTTTAATGCCTGCCTCTAAACTCTTCTAAACTCCTATGTGTGCATGGACACATAGGCTAACATGCAGGGGCATTTAGAGGCAGGAAAAACAAAAAATGCCAAATGCCCCTAGGAGCAAAAGGAAAAACAAACATCCAGTGTGCATGAAGCCTTAATGAAGCTCTATTCTAAAATAGACATTAAAACATACCAGGTCTAGACAGCCTGTTTATGAGCTCTGTTGTAATGGCTAAATGGCTATGATAAACAGTACTTATTAGAATCTAGGAAGCAGAAATTCCTAATACTGCGATCATAAATAGTTTAAAGGAATAAACATCTGTCATACTGGGGTTAGTGACCTACAGTATATTAACCTACAGATGCGTTTTTCTGAGCTAAATTCATACAATTTCAATAATCCCTTCTACGACGGAGCTTAATTCATAAAAAGCGATAGCACTGATACACAAGAAGATGACAATCTGATCTCAAACACGGCTATGCTACAATGATTAACAGGTGAACGAGACACATCTAAGGAAAATAGGCATACAATCTATAGCATATTTGGTGTCTGACAAATCATATTTTTCATTTCATTTAACAATCAGTTGGCTGTCAGATTGTAAAGCCATCTGACAATTTTGATCTACTTAGAAAAGTGAAATACAAGCACCTCCCACCAACTGGCTCTCTTAAAGTGATTGTAAGGTCTTTTTTTTTGTTAAAAATATTAAACATGTTCTATGTACCTGCCCTGTGTAGCGGATTGTCAGAGGGTAGCCTGGATCCTCCTCTTCTCGGCGCTCCTGGCCCCTTCCTCCTGACTAGTGCCTCCACAGCAAGCAGCTTGCTATGGGGGCACCCCGAGCTGGGCTGCAGCTCCATGTATCCATTCAGACATGAAGCTGCGGCCAGGCCCCACTACCTTTCTCTCCTTATTGACTTGCTGACTTTGATTGACAGCAGCGGGGGCCAATGTTTACTTACACGGACCTCTGTTCTTTCAGGGCGGGGGGGCATCGCGGGTAGCCGGCGGCGATCGAGTCCGCCGCACCTGCTCCCTGGCCAACCCCGAACACAGTGAGCGCGCGGGCGCGCCTCCGTCGGCCCGCGCGCGCTCAAAGTGCACGATCTCACAGCCGCCGCCGTATGACGCCGGTTTGTGATATCGAGCCACTTTGTCGCTGTCAACCTGCGGTTGACGGTCAGCAAGTGGTTCATAGTGGGCACTTTTACCTCCTTCCTGCCCAGGCCAATTTTCAGCTTTCAGTGCTCTCACATTTTGAATGTCAATTACTCAGTCATGCAACACTGTACCCAAACAAAATTTTTATCATTTTTTCACACAAATAGAACTTTCTTTTGGTGGTATTTAATCACCTGTGGGTTTTTATTTTTTTGCGGCATAAGTGAAGAAAAAGCGAAAATTTTGAAAAAAAAAACAACACTTTTTTAGTTTCTATGATAAAATTTTACAATAAGTAATTTTTGTTCATAAATTTGGGGCAAAGCCTATACTGCTACATATCTAAGTGTATATTATTTGGTTTGTGTGAAAGTCAGAGTCTACAAGCAATGGTGCCAATCATTGAAAATTGATCACACCTGATGCACTGACGGCCTATCTCATTTCTTGAGGGCCTGAAATGTCAGAAAAGTACAAATACCCCCCCCCCCCCCCCCAAATTAACCCTTTTTGAAAAGTAGACATTCCAAGGTATTTTTTTCCCCCACAGTTCTTGGGAAAATTAAGAAATTATTATTTTTTTTTTATTTCTCACACACAGCATATGCATACTTCCAATTACACCCCAAAATACATTCTGCTACTCCTCTCAAGTATAGCGATACCACATGTGTGAGACTTTTACACAGCCTGGCCACATACAGAGGTCCAACATGCAGGGAGCACCGTCAGGCGTTCTAGGAGCATAAATTACACATAAAATTTCCTACCCACCTATTACACTATTGAAGGCCCTGGAGCACCAGGACAGTGAAATTACCCACAAAATGACCCCATTTTGGAAAGCAAACACCCAAACGTATATTCTATGAGGCATTATGAGTCTTTTGAACGGTTCATTTTTTGCCACAAGTCTTCGAAAAACATGGAAAGAAAATGAAACCGCTTTTATTTTTAGACAAAATGGTGAATTTATAAGATATTTCTAACACAAGCATGTACATAGCAAAAATATACATAGCAAAAATTAACCCCCAAAATATATTCTGCTACTCGTCCCGAGTATGGCGACACCACATGTGTGAGAATTTTACACAGCCTGGCCACATAGAGAGGTCCAACATGCGGGAAGCACAGTCAGGAAATTATATGTGTAATTTATGCTCCTAGAATGCCTAAACGACCTATTATACTTTTGAAGGCCCTGGAGCACTAGGACAATGGAATTACCCACTAAATGACCTAATTTTGGAAAGCACACACCCCAACGTATATTCTATGAGGCAATATGAGTCTTTTGTACGGTTCATTTTTTTCCACAAGTCTTTGAAAAACATGGAAAGAAAATGAAAACATTTTTTTTTTTTTTTAACACAAAGTTGTCAATTTATATGAGATTACTAACACAGAGCATGTACATAGCAAAAATTACCCCCCAAAATACATTCTGCTTCTCATCCAGAGTATGGCGATACCACATGTGAGACTTTTACACAGCCTGGCCACATAGAGAGGTCCAACAATGAAGTAGTACCTTCAGGCGTTCTAGGAGCATAAATTACACATCTAATTTCATTCCTACCTATCACAGTTTGAAGGTCCCGGAGCACCAGGACAATGGAATTACCCACAAAATGACCCCATTTTGGAAAGCGAACACCCCAAGTTATATTCTATAAGGCATGGGCTGCAGATAGGTACTCGGGTACTCTGATGGGCTGCAGATAGGTACTCGGATGGGCTGCAGATAGGTACTCGGATGGGCTGCAGATAGGTACTCGGGTATACTCATGGGCTGGTGAGACAGGTACTCGGGTACTCACATGGGCTGTGACAGGTACTTTGATGGGCTGTGACATGTACTTTGATGGGGTGGTGACAGGTCCTCTTTATTACAAGGGGGGGCAGTCAGTGTGCTTGGTGTATACTGTAACGAGCTGTTACCACAATCTGCTCCTCACACACGATCAGTGTATGAGAACGAGAACCCGGTAACAGCTCCTTACTGCGGTCTGTTGACATTCTGTGACCGGCTGTGATTGGACACAGCCGGTCACGTGGTACAGAGCCAGATTTTATTGGCTTTTTACCCTGATCGGGGATGGGCTGTGTCCCGAGGACACACCTGATCTCCGATCGCCGCGCTGCTGGCCCCTGAGGGTGCCGCAGTAGCGGCGAAATACCGACGACGTCCGCCCAGGTTTGGAGATGCTATCTGTGGACGTAATTTGACTATAACTCGGTATTGAAGGGGTTAATCACCACTGGGGTTTTTATTTTTTGCTAAATAAACAAAGACTGAAAATGTTGAAACAAACAAAACGTGTTTTCTTTGTTTCTGCTATAGAATTTTGCAAATAAATAATTTTTCTTCATAAATATAGGCCAAAATGAATTCTGCTACATTTCTTTGGTGAAAATAACCAAAATAAGTGTATATTATTTAGTCTGTAGGAAAGTTATAGAGTCCACAAACAATGCTATATATACAGTATATATCTGAAAATTGATCAATCCTGATGTACTGATGGCCTAGCTCATTTCTTGAGGCCCCAAAATGTCTGGACAGTACACATATCACCCAAATGAACCCTTTTTAGAAAGTAGACAGTCCAAGGGATTTAGTAAGAGGCACGGCGTGTTTTTTGAAGTTGTAATTTGTAGTCATAATTTTTATTTTTTTTTACATACTATCACCAGTGCAGTACAGTATCATCATATAACTGGTGTGGCGGTGATCAGGGACACGGACTGGTGACCGTACAAACAAAAAAATAAATGTAATAACTTTTCATTTTTTTAAATGTTTTTGACATGACATTTTCTTTTTTCACGCCTTTTTCTTTAACACACTTTGTTTTTTTTATACACATTATGATTGCTTATAGCAGTGAATTACATTGCTATAAGGAAGGATTTTACTCAATGAAACTGATTCAGTTTGTTTTGTTGTGATTAGCTGTGATTAGTCAAAGCTAATCACAGTACAGATGGGCTGTGATTGGCCCTGTCTGTACAATGTGATCACATTGACCAAACACAGCTAGCAGAACAATTATACACAATGGATGGCATGAAAGGAAGCCATCCATAGTTTACAACTGTCATGTGACCTGCTGTGATTTGTCAGCGAGCCGGTACACTTATCAGTCATCGGCTGTGTCCGGACCGGCGAGTGGTGCTTTCTGAGAGGACGTCCACTCAGAACGGTATAGCCACCGCCCGGCCATCATTCTGCTATAGGCTGGGTGGGAAGGTGTTGGTTCAGTAACACCCTCTAGAAAACCCTTTATCAACCAGGTTTTGTGGAACCCTAGGGTTCTTACAAAGGCTGCTAAGGGTTACTTGAGCAATTTCTGTAACCATTGACACCAATGATCTTTTTATCTACCTGCAAGGGGGCATTCTCACTGACCAACAATATAAGAAGCAATCTTCCTACTGACTACTAGTGTAATGTTTATATACTGTGAGATGTTGATAGCATTTCTTAGCTTGGGTCCCCTGAATCCTTAAAGTTATTTCAAGGGTTCTCCCTTATTCAAAAGCTTGAGAAAGGTTGCTCTAAAGGGTTACAAAAAAAATGCTGCAGATGGCAACTGACAGCTCTCAATTTTTCATCAAATGAAATTACAAACGACTGAGGGGCAGTGACTGTCAGATTTAAATTTACGCTGCATTGACTTGGACTCGGCCGCCACAAAACATCAGGCAAACCTTGTTAAGTACTAATCACTTGTTATCCTGTTTATTTTATTGCCGCTATTTTCAGTTTTCTAATAACTTTTTTGGTAAATATTTTTTTCATACACCATTTATTCTTTTATTTAAAAAGATAAAAATGAAAAAATTGTTGGATTGATTTTCTGAAAATAAAGTTAAAGCTTAACAGGCACAAAATCTTTCATTTAAACATTTCTCCAAAGCCACAAAGGATATAAATGAACAACAAATGCCTTTGCAAACCTAGATAATACCTTGTAAAAGTAGCAGTGACAGCTAGAACTATGACGTGGAAGGAGCCCAGCAGACCCACAGCAATTAAAATATATATTTTTGAAAGCATTCTTACTTTACAGCATTTCTTCATACCAGCATAAAACATTTGCACAGTACTGTATTTTATCTGTGCATTCAGATGTTTGCTTGGAGCTCAACAGTATAGAGGAACTGCTGCCTTTTTAAGGATTTTGGTTGTAATATATCATGTGATCTAGGTTGCCTAGAATCTTTGTATTAATATCGAGAAAGTGACAGTAATTTTTTTTTTTTTAAATACTTTTTACTGAAATAAAATGTAATTTTGGTATTGAGAGTAAATTTTAATGGTAGATCTACTTTAATCTAAAAGCTTAAAAAAAAAAATGCAATATCATGCAAGAAAATCTCTACACTGAATTAATGGAATTGGTAGCGCGTGGAGGAGTTCAACCCACCTAATACATCAAATTCAATAAGCAAAATTAAAGTCGGGATACCACATGGCAGTCATACCTAGGAGTTATCTCAACAAAAAATATGTTAGGTTTACAATAAAAACACTACCTCGAAAATTGTCCAACTTTTCTACAATGAAATGTGTTCCACACACTCTTATGATGTGTACAGCAGGTGTGCAAATCAGGAATGCACATATGTGTGTCTCCATAGGAGTTACAGAGAAAAACAATGAGGTATGATTCACCTGAAAGATTGTGCAGTGTAGAATAAATATTCAGTAAACAGGATAATCCCAGATTGCAACAAGCCCTAGGAGCATAGCAAATGATGTACACAAGAGGCACATCTGCCTTCCTAAATGATAAAGAAGATCAGAGGACAGTATTGGTGAAAAACAGTCTACCCCTAAAGTGACTGCATATCATACCAGCTGCAATTGCCAGAAGACAAACACCATGTTTACTGAAGTGCACATCACAGATAGGTGACATTTCATAGGGACTTCCCTTCTCTCTCACATAGAAGTGAAGACCAAAACGGAACTCTTTTTATAGGATATGCTCTTCAATAAATATGGGATTTGTTAGTCTTAAATTGAATCTGAATCACTTCATTTTTATGATATATAGTCATCTAGGGGTAGACCTGATTTTTAGCAAGTCTGTGCTCGTTGATCTTTGTTTTAGTTCCAGCTGGAGCTTTGCTGTCGTATAGTATGACTGGTGTTGTTTTTTTCATCAGCAATAGCCTTTGCAGGACTTTGGAGCAGGTTTAGTCCCTCTACTGTTAGATATTGGTAATTTATTTCCTGCCAACTCATTACACAATGTTACCTCTTGAACTTGGTTACTATTGTTTCTTTTCACACTTCTTTAATGCTTTAAATACCCTAATGCCTGAGGCTAGGTTCACACATATGCGAGGCATAGCATCTCTCCCACAGGCAGTTAGTTCACACTGCCCTCTGCGAACCGCTGCGGGTGTCAATACAATGTTAATGACACCCCCACAGATCACTGTGAGAACTGTGAACTCGCACAGGAATATGATCGCATAGGTGAGAACACCCATGCGATCTGATTCCAGTGCGGGGGGGGAGTCCCTGCACTATTTTCCTGTGAATCTAATGCGAGTTCAGCCGTACAATTGTATGGCTGAACTCGCATTGCACAGATTGCGAACACAGACATCGCATGTGATTCGTACCCGCACTGCGGTGCCCATCACTTGCGATGTCTGTGTTCGCAATCTTAATGCCTACACAATGCCTGGCATGTGTTCAATTTTGGCATGGGTTTGTAAAACTCTACATATCATCAAAACTACTTAGGTCAATTATACCTTGCTTTTTTCAGCATACATGGTGGTAAATAGTAATATATATCCCCTGATATTTGTTTATTACCAAAGGACCAAAGTCCAAGGCTAAAATAGTAAAAATAACAATAAAAATAATAATAAATACTCCTACTCCTGACAGTTGTGATATGTACGTACGATATTTGCTGCTTGCTTTGCTGCTTGCACCTAAAGTAGGGCCTAGAAACAATAGTGCACAATTTGTTTTGTTTTTTTCTATCCTATCTAAGGCTGGGTTCACACTAGTGTGAATTGGATATGGATTCCCCGTATCAAATTCGCAATAGCAGGAGATTGTGACTGGCACTCTATGGAGCCGGTTCACACATCTCCAAAGACATGCTGGTTGGTTAATAGGATCCTGTCTCAAATTGGCCCTAGTATGTGTATGTATGAATGTGAGTTAGGGACCTTAGATTGTAAACTCCTTGAGGGTAGGGACTGATGTGAATGCGCAATGTATATGTAAAGTGCTGTGTAAATTGACGGCGCTATACAAGTACCCCCGGTGCGAATTTGCACAGGGGTTCTGTGCGTCAAAACTCGGGCTAAAATTGGACTTGAAACGGTGAACGGGGATGCACCGGACCCCTGCTGAGAGCCGCATCAGCATTAGATGTGAACATCTTTCATCTTTATTATTGTTGTTATTATTTTTTTTTTGGGTGGGTTTTTCTGAGTGATCACTGATAGCCAATCATGTATGAGCAGGGCCCTCTGATTCCTCCTGTAATGAATTGTATTGTAACTGTATTGTCTGCCGTCACGTTGTAAAGCAACTCGCAAACTGTTGGCACTATATAAATCCTGTATAATAATAATAATAATGTATGGGAGCTGGGCTTCCTGCTGCTAATTGTTAGTATGAGACAAGGAGCTATTGGTGACAGCTCAGTCTCCTTGCTGAAGCACACTTCCAGCACAAACGCCATTGCACATACATGCGGGCACCTCAGAAGAAGGCCCCCTCTGTGACACAGCATATATGTGTGAGGCTAACATAAACTAGTTAAAAACAGTAATCTAATTATTCATTATTTTCAGCATAAACAAATTAGACGTTGATGAGACACAAAAAGCCTTATTTCTCCAACATAAGGATATACACACACACCATTATGACCTGAGCGTGTAAAATTGATTATCGAAATGAACCCGCCAGGACAGATTTATAGAGCTGCCATCGCCATTTAGTGAGTCACTGCCCTGAAACAAACATGTTGAAATGAGCTGTTCTGACACTTTTCAAGCTGCATTATTATCAGTGACCTACTAAGTAATAAAGCAAAAATAATAAGGAAGGTGACATCCCGAGAGCATTCATCTTTAACAAGTCGGCAATGGCAGCTACCATACTTTTTTATTCAAACGTGCCATCAGACTTCTATTCTGTTCCAACAGAAAAAACATTTGAAACCATGCCAAGACAAATGTTATGCTTGATTTAAAGCTATGTAACTGGTTGTAGCCAATCACTAGCAGATTATAAATATTTATCAGAATCACTAATTATGGAAGTTGGTCCATCGCTATTGTGCGCATGTCATGATTACCTTTGGTGTAATGAAGAAATATTGAGAAGTATCGTTTTTGCAGGCAGTCCTCACCACCATTTCAAACACCCTTCTTTCATTCACTGGATCCATGCCCTTGAAAAATATAAATATTGATCTTGTTAGCAAACAAATCACTTTAGTACCAAGATATTCAAAGTGTGACTGGTGCATTACCTGGTTTATTTCATCCACTACTCGGAAGGGGCACCTATTGAGTTCCTGAAGAGCCATGAGGTAAAGCATTGTGGACACACTTCTCTCTCCTCCACTCTGGTGATGGGGGTTCAGCTCATGAAGTTGTGTGCTGCTTCTAAACTTTACACGGATTCTTATGCCATACTTATCATAATCCTCCTATTGTGAACCCACATTTAAAAAACAGATATTAGCTTTATAGCAGTGTTGAAGGAAAATAGAATATCACACATCCTTTAAAAACTGATTTGGTAAAATGACCCCTGGTCAAATAAACAGCACATCACCTTCATAGGAACAAACTATCAGATGAACATCCTATAACCTACTTGCTCCACCATGACGGACATAGCTATAAACTGGTCCTCAAGGAAAAGAAGTAAAGAAACTCTCACTGTATCCACAAGGTCAGAGGTAATAATGAAGGCAGATTGTAACTTTCACATGGGGACTCAAACCTACTGGATAATATCTATATACAATTTACCCTATACTGCAGCACCTTGCTAACGAAAGCATAAACATCACAGGACTGCACTCAGAAGGTAAAATGCAATCCCTTTATTAATGCTTTTTTCCATACATATATAACAGCTTCCAAACTTTTTTTTTTCTTAAACAGAAAGAAAAAACCGTTATTGAAAAAAAAATGTTTAAAGAGAAGTAGATCTGTGTTGCAATACATGGAACTACATAGGACATAAAATTCTCCAAGCAGATAAAAAAAACAGTAGGTATTTCTTTACATTTGTGAGAGTAACGGGTACCAGCTACGTACAATGTTAAAAAAATGTCCAATAGTCCAATAAAAGAGAGCTATCTATAACCACCCTAGTAAGTAATCATTCTGCCAAAGACTAGATCTACTGGGCACAATCCAAGCTTATCAATCCAAGGCGCCCATAGTTTTTTTAAACTTGTGAGGACATCCCCTATGTTGATAAAGCAGGTGTTCCTTTGTAAGGTACAGTACAATGGTTTACATTTGTAGAGACATAGATAGTACAACTGTGGTAACAATAACTGTACTTTTAGGTATAGAGTATAGACATTATGACACATGATCGTCAATAAGATCACATTGACACTCAATGAGGGTATAATCATCGTTATATTGACAGTGGGTAATAGGATCAGGATAGGGGAAAAACACAGAAACAATTATGGTGGTTTTGGTGTGATGGAATACGTCCATCTAAATAGTTTGCTTATGTTCGATGGGGGAAAAGGGGAAGAATAGTGTAGAGGGGTCTGCTCTGTGGGCCAAGTTCCGGCTAAGTGGCCTGGCTTATTCCGGAGAGGAGAGCTACCCTCCGCTCAGGTCCAAAAGTTGTAGGAAAGGGAGGACTGCAGGGGGGAAGTGGAGGTCTAAGATTAACATATCCACTTTTTAACTGTGGGGAACGTCTTTGACTTTCAGCAAAGCAAAAGTTTGCACACTAAGAACAATGCCCTAGAAATAGCTTCTCTAGTCAACACTTGCACAGGAAGGGGGTCTAGTATATATGTGTAGTTTGGAGCATGAAGCATAAATAGAATAGGCCCCCATGACCTCTGTGACATCTTCCACAGTTTGTATCATTCATTACACCCATTTTAAATAATTTAGCAAAAGTATAGTGAGACCGTAGGAGTATGTACAACCTGGGGAAGTCAATTTGTAACATTGGGAGAGCATTGTTGAACAGATTGTAAGGCTGCTTCCCACTGGTCCACTTCCAAAAGGCCTACATCTTTCTCCCAGTGTTTCCTTACATTAGATGGAAAAGCTACCAACAATGGGGCATAAGCATGGGAAATAAAGCCCTTAAAAGTATCGGTACTATGCATAAAATGAAAATGAAAAATAAAAAAAAAAAAGAAAGAAAAAATATCGGGGTAGGGGACAGCGTCTATCCTGTCGATAAACCCTGGGCCTGCACCACAGGTTGAAACTGCAGGTATAGGAAATGCATATGTCTACATAACACATAATCTAGAGCATAAGTCTGAAAAAGGAAAGGAGTGAGCCACCAGAAAAGATACGATGAATGTGCGTGACTTCATATGTTATCCATGGAGCGCTGTAGTGTAATGTAGCCTATTCCATATACACATTATTGTGCCCAATAGGACTGAAGGGGGTGAAGCCCAATACCCGTTGAGGCCGTTATTCCATATCCTTTTTAACAGGACACCGTATGGTACAGCTACCCCTCCACCGTCCTTGGGGCGTTGCGATTTTTCTAACCTAAGCCTTGGAGAGCGCGTTTGTCACAATAAGGCCAAAAGATTGAGATGACAATCCTGAAGATTTTTAGAAGTAATCACTGGTGTATTGTGTAGAAAATATAAAGGTTGGGGCATAATTATCATCTTAAGTTAGTTTTACCTAGAAGAGATGGACATAATTTATTCCAGATTTTAACTTTACTCTGGAAACTAGTAAGTAATGGAGTAATATGTTTAGGTGTCAGAAGTTGATCAGGGATGGGGTAATTTGAATCCCTAAGTTGTTTAAAAGACGCAGTGAGCAGAATGGGACAGGATTGGACCACTGGTTTGCTCCATTTCATCCAATAACATCAAGACAGATTTGGACCAATTTATAGTCAGCCTCGAATAAACCATACATTTTTAGATAGTTAACATTGCTTCCTGTAAGGAGGAGGTAGCATTTCTTAACCTCAACAAAGTATCATCAACTAATTTATCATGCAGATGTCCATAACGGAAGACCATTTTTGGATTTGATCTGATCCTGGCAGCCAGTGGCTCAATAGCTAAAGCAAACAGGAGCACAGAAAATGAGCACCCGTGTAAAGTGCCCCATCTGAGCTCAAACAGAGAATAAATCATTCCATGCTCCCTAATACCTGCCTTCGGAGAGTAGCTTAATCCAGTTGTCAGATGAACAGTGGGGTGAGGTACTTTCCACGTATTTATCCAGTTATTGCCTCCACCGACAGGATAATTCAACTGAGATACTTACAGCAGACATATTATACCCCTGCACGTCTTTTCCGTATGCAAGAGGGAATCTGCGTTGCAATAAATGTCAATTGTGTGAGGGTCCTTTTTTCCATATGGTATGGTATTGCTCAAAGGTGAGGCCGCTCTGGTCTCATTTGACAGAATTTATTGCAGACACTTTTGGTTTCCCCAATGTATGTAAGCCCCTCTTTACCTCCTAGGAGTTATTGAAGATGAACAGCCGGACATGGCTAACAAATTATTCCTCCGACTCCTTTTCTTCTACGTTCAGAAACTTATAGCTAGGAGATGGATAAATAGGTAATCCTTAACTTTGGAAATGTGGAAAAAAACGATTAATGCAGAGCTTCCGCTTTACAGAATGACATGAGGCCCGTGGGTCTCCTAAAAAAAAAATTTTGGAAGGTATGGATCTGCTGGATTGACTCTACGGAAACTCTGGTGGACGACCCACTTGTCTTGGTGAACAAGGGGCAAAGACAAGGCAGGAAACTGGAGCTTTGAACAGGGAGCAGTACTTGGGGGGGTCTTGCACACTCTAAAGAATTGTTGTCGCTTTCTTTATGTGCTGGTTTGATTATCTCAGTTTCTGTTTTTTATTTAGGGTTGTCATACCCAGAAGTAATCTGTTTTTTAGGGAGGGAAAAAAAAAACGCCACAAAA
The DNA here is from genome assembly GCA_018402905.1 of Glandirana rugosa. NCBI lineage: Eukaryota > Metazoa > Chordata > Amphibia > Anura > Ranidae > Glandirana > Glandirana rugosa. The sequence goes on along the minus strand of BLSH010290872.1, from coordinate 177,562 downwards.
ACGACTGCTAGACTAGGTGGGCGTTTCATGGTCCATGCCTGTCATTCGGGGTCTAGATGATGAGTGTTAACATTCTGTATACTGTGTACTTCCCTTTTTTGGATATGTTGATGTCCTTCTGTATTTTTTTCTAAGGACCGGCTCTGTGATGCCCATGTTATGATTTGTCAATTTTTATTGTCTAGTGTCAAAAAAAAATTCTTGCAGAAAAAAAAAAAAAAAAAAAAAGAGAGTAGCTTAACCCAGGAGATAAACCTTTCCCTGAAACTGAATTTGACAGCACTGCCCAAAGATATGGCCACTCAATGCTATCAAAGGCCTTGGTAGTGTCCAATAGCAGAACTCTGCCCTAAGTTATCTGCATGTGGTTGCATATATACAAACAATTTACATAAGTTTATGGCAGTTGACTGGTTTGTCCCCTTCCACACAGGGCGGGCTCCGTTGGAGTCCACCTGCTCAGCAGGGAATCTGTCCGCTGATCCCATGGATGGCTGGTCCGTGTTCGCTCCACTTATACAGACACAGCTCACTCTCCTCTATGGGTGGTCGGATGTAAACAGACCCCCTTGTCTGTTTACACCCGACTGCCAGCTAATCCACCAGAGGGATGCGGAATGGATCCCCATCCGTCTGCTTTTAGCGAATAGGATCAGATGTCAGCGGGTGTAAATGGACACATGCCCGTTTACATCCGCCACTCCATAGTGGAGACTGGAAGGCCCAATCGGGTCTGTCTAAAAACCGACAGGCGGACCCTATAGGTCTGCTAATGTGAAAAAAGCCTTAGGTATAAAGCCAGTTGATCTCCATGTATAATAGTAGGTATCACTAGCTTTCAAACTTTAGTGTACTTATGGAATAAAAAGACAATAAAGAGATCTAATTTACCTTCCAAGTATGGGACTGAATTTCTCTGCAGTGAAATCATAACCACAAACTATTTTTGTGTATATACAAACGCGCTGTAAACTCCAGCATTAGAATAGTGTATTTAATTAATATGACTACAACCTATTGTTAAAAACAATACTAAGTAACTATTTTTTTTACTAAGCCAAAAGCTTTACCTCATTTTCAGTGTGAAGATCGACTTCACCTACACACTGCATGGAACTGAAGAAGCTGCTGAACTGTTCATTGATTTTCTCCACCAAGTGCTTTAAAGGTGTGAGCCAGTCTTGTTTTACCTGAAAAAAAAAATGTAGCTTGTCACACAACTATAAACTTTCATTGAAATAATGTTCTTAAAAAGATCTAAAAGTCCCAAATGTTTAATACATATTTGTGCTTGTAGCTGCAGACAAAAATGAAGCTCATTGGCCCAAATGTGGACTCAACCAGTAAAAATTCAGGAACTACTATGGGTGTTCCCTTACACACCAATTCTCCTGTGTATACTTTAAAAGACTCATTGTGGACCTGTGTCTATACCCATGTTAAATACAGATTAACTTACAGGGCATACCACATATCAGCATTGAGTCAGCTGAGAACATGAGTGACCTAACCGATTATGATAACTATGTTGTGTAGACCAAGGGAGGTATACTAGAAAGTACACACCTTGCATTTTCTGCATCCAACACAGTACATACATTATCATGCATATAAATCCTGAATTTACAGTACTATTCTTTGTTCCTGTATATGCTGACATATGCAGCCACATGCTTAAAGGGGTTGTAAAGATTCAAGGTTTTTCCCCTTAATGCATTCTATGCATTAAGGGGAAAAACCTTCTGAGCTGCAGCTGTTTCCCAGACACCCTTTTTCTTTCCTGAACCCGTGCGTTCTAGCAATGGGGACGAGCACAGCAGCTCCAGCCACTGCCTCAGATCCTCACTGGATAGAATGATAGCAACAAGAGCCATTGGCTCCCACTGCTGTCAATAAAATTCAGCGACACGGGATCTGGGGGCAGGGCCGGAGTCCTCCTGTCTGTGTCAATGGACGCAGCAGCAGGACTTGGGAGCAAGCCCGCATGGGTGCCCCCATGAAAATCGTCTCTCTCCATGGAGGCACCCGATGAAGAGGAGGAGTCAGGAACGCCGCCGAGGGACCCCGGAAAAGGAGGATCGGGCCGATCTGTGCAAAACCCTTTCACGGAGCAGGTATGACATGTTTGTTATTTCAAAAGAACCTTTACAATCACTTTAAGATAAACTAGGGCTGCATGCATTCACAAAAGTGTTTTTCCACGTTTGCAGTCAAATTTGAGAAACCTCTACTATAAAAGTTTGTTATGGGTTTCCATTAACACAGCATACCTAAAGATGATTAACCACTTTAATACCGGGCACTTTTATCCCCTTCCTGCCCAGGCCAATTTTGAGCGCTATCACACTTTGAATGAAAATTGCCTGGTCATGCAACACTGTACCCATAAGAAATTATCATTTTTTTTTCCACGCTTTCTTTTGGTGCTATTTGCTAAACAAATAATAAAAGGCCGACAATTTTTGAAAAAAAAAAATAAAAAAGCTTTTCTTCATTTTGGTTATAAAATTTTGCAAATAAATAATCGTTCTTCATAAATTTAGGCCAAAATGCATACTGCTACATTTCTTTGATGAAAATAACCCAAAACAGTTTTCATTATTTAGGCTGTAGGAAAGTGCACAAACTATGGTATATATCGATGTACTCGCTTATTGGGGGATCGTGAGACTTATGAACTACTAAGATTTGATCCAATATTGGAATATAAGGAGGAGTTACATGCCCTAGTCACACGTGGTAAAGCAAGGGGGATTGTAATTAGCAAAGAAGCTTTATTCTTAGATCCTTTATTTTGTAGAACCCCAATTATATATTTTTTACCTAAGATTCACAAAAACACAGAATGCCCCCGGGTCGCCCCATAGTAAATGTGATTGACTCTGTAACCACAAGGCTTGGTCAATATATAGACTTTTTTCTTCAACCCTTAGTTTCAAAAACTGAGGCTTAAGGATTCCAAGCATGTCATTCAAATACTGGAAGCATTGACCTGTGCATCTGCTAGTTACATTGTGACGGCAGATGTTGGCTCACTGTACACGATCACTGACCACGAGGATGCTGTATCCGCGGTCAGATGGGCGTTAGACAGATCTGAGCTTACAAGGAAGCATAGGAAATTTTTGCTTAAATATTTGGAGTTCTGCCTGCTGAAAAAATAGGATTTTTTGACTTACCGTAAAATTCATTGACAGACGCAGCCTCTTATTCTTGACACGTGGGTTTATGCACCTTTTACCAGGAGTAGACTAGGCAGAATGAAAGTTCAGAAAAGCAAGGCTGGCCCCTCCCAGGGGGCCGTCCTCACTCAGTGTATAACCCCTCCACCCTGCAAAGCACACAAGTCCGTGACAAGCAGTACAAACTTAACCACAGAGGGGTGGGTGCTGCATCTGTCTATGAACTCAGAGAAAAGGATTTTACGGTAAGTCAAAAAATCCTATTTTCTCTTACGTTCATTGACAGACGCAGCCTCTTATTCATGACACGTGGGGACGTCCCAAAGCAGTGTCAAACAAAGAGGGGTGGGTAAACAATAACAACTGTATCCAATAGAATTTTCCGGGAGGCGCCAGTCGTGCCTACACCGCCGCCTGCAAGACTTTGCGGCCAAAAGCAGCATCCGCAGATGCTGACACATCGACTTTGTAAAACTTAACAAACATGTGCACCGAGGCCCAAGTAGCCGCCTTGCACACCTGAGACACCGACACTTGGTGTCGAAAAGCCCAGGAAGTACTAATCGCCCTGATGGAATGAGCCGTGACCGGGAAAGGGGTCAGTAGCCTCAGTAGCCGACAAGGCCGCCAAACCTTTTCGCTGTCCTTCCTTCAGCACAAAAAGCGCATCCGACCTCCGAAAAGGAGCCGTAGCTGACAAATACACCCGGAGGGCCCTCACTACGTCCAGGGAGTGCAAGGCAATGTGATGTGATGGGCGCGGGCACAAGGAAGGGAGGACAATGTCCTCATTAATGTTAAAAGAGGAAACCACCTTCGGTAGAAACGAAGGGGAAGGGCGCAGCATCGCCTTATCCTTATGTAGGACCAAGTAGGGAGACCTACACGACAAAGCCGCCAATTCAGACACCCGCCTAGCGGATGTTATGGCCACCAAAAAGGCCACCTTTTGTGACAGCAGGTGTAAGGGGATATCCCTGATCCGTTCATAGGGCGGATTCTGCAGTACAGAAAGCACTAAGTTCAAATCCCACGGTGCCAAAGGCGACCGTACCTGAGGAGCCACATGCCGTACACCCTGTACAAATGTACGAATCAAAGAATGCGTCGCTAATGGACGCTGAAACAGAATCGCCAGAGCAGAAATCTGACCTTTGAGTGTACTCAATGCCAATTTGTGATCCAGGCCTTGCTGGAGAAAAGACAGAACCCGAGTCACAGAGAAAGAACGGGGGTTCCAACCCACCGCCTCGCACCAGGTAATATAAGCCTTCCAGGTGCGATGATAAATCTTGCGTGAACTGCACTTGCGCGCCTTAAGCATGGTGGGGATCACTGACTCAGAGACCCCCCTATCCCTCAGCACCTGGGACTCAATAGCCAGGCCGTCAAAGCCAGTGAGGGTAAAGCAGGGTGCAGGATGGGTCCCTGCGACAGCAGATCTTCGCAAAGCGGGAGCCGCCAGGGAACATCTGTTACCATCAGCACCACGTCGGCGTACCAAGGCCGCCGAGGTCAATCCAGAGCCACCAGGATTGTCGGGATTCCCTCCACTTCTATCCTGCGCAACAGCCGTGGTAGAAGTTTGAGAGGGGGAAAGGCTTACAGAAGCCGGTACCGAGACCATGGGGCCACCAGGGCATCCGTGGCCACCGCCAGCGGATCTCTCGTCCTGCACACGAAGGTCTGCACCTTGTGATTGAATCTGGACACCAGTAGGTCCACATATGGCGTGCCCCACTTTCGGCAAATCTGGCGGAACACCTCTGGGTGCAGGGGCCATTCTCCCTGGTCCAGTGTCTGACTGAGAAAGTCCGCCTGCCAATTTTCTACGCCTGGAATGTAGATGGCGGAGATTGCTGGCATGTGAAGTTCTGCCCAGCTCAGAATGTGGGGCGCTTTCGCAGCCGAGCTTCTTGTCCCGCCTTGATGGTTCACGTACGCCACCGCCATGGCGTTGTCCGACTGAACTCGAACCGGGAGGCTGCGCAGCCTCCCCGACCAGTGGGAGAGGCAAAGCCTGATCGTCCTTAGCTCCAACACATTGAACGGAAGGCGAGATTCCTGCGCCGACCAACGGCCCTGGGAAGATAATTGCCCCAGGACTCCCCCCCAGCCCGATAGGGCGTCTGTCGTGACTATTGACCATTCCAGGGGAAGAAACGACTTCCCCAAGGTCAGCGCCGGGGCCCGAAGCCACCAGGTCAATGACCTTGGTCTGATGATCCAACCTATCAGCCGATCCAGGGACAAGGGAGACTTGTCCCACTGCAGGAGGATAGCCCGCTGCAGGAGTCGGGTGTGACTCTGGGTGTACGGAATTGCCTCGAAGGCCGAGACCATGAGCCCCAACACCCACATGCAGAAACGTAAGGGGGACCACCGTCGTGACAGCAGGGTTCGCACCACTGCTTGCAGCATCAGCAACTTGGCTGGAGGTAGGGATACCTTCACCAGCTCTGTGTCCAATATCAGGCCCAAATATTCTAGGCGACAGGACGGGGTCAGTGTCGACTTCTGTAGGTTGATCAACCAGCCGAAGTCCAGCAGGGAGGTCAGGGTGATAGCAACATTGTCCTCCAGAGCCGGAGCCGACTCCGCTCGCAGGAGCAGATCGTCTAAGTATGCTACCACAGCAATACCAGAGCCAACAGCTTGGTGAATACCCATGGGGCAGAGGCCAGACCGAAGGGGAGTGCCACAAACTGGTAATGGAGATTACCTACCGCAAATCGCAGGAAGCGCTGATGCCGCACACAAAAGGGAACGCGACGCATCCCTGATGTCCAGGGATGCCAGAAAGTCCCCCTGGTGTAGGGCAGCCACGACCGAGCGGACTGACTCCACCCTGAATTTTTGCGCCCTCACAAAGTGATTGAGCGCCTTCAGGTCCAGAACCGGTCTGACTCCATCCTTCTTCGGCACCACAAAGATTCGAGTTGAACCCGCGGAACCTTTCCGCAGGGGGGACTGGCACAATTACCCCCTGCTCGGACAGTGTCTGGACGGCTCCTAGCAGAGCCTGCCGACGCCCCGGAGGAAGACCCAAATTTGATGTAAAGAACCTGTCCAGGGGCAGAGTACGAAACTCCATCTTGTATCCGGAGGACACCACCTCTCGCACCCACCGGTCGGAGATGCGAGCGGTCCACCGAGAATCGGGCGGGGGCAACCCATCATGCAGAGGACGACTTTTCCTCTGTCTTCTCAGACTTGCGCTGCCAGGGCCGCTTACTGGTCCCCATGGCAGCCTTGCCGGGATGGGAGCCCTTGCCCGCAGAACTGGGTGCACGAAAAAAACGCTTCTGGACAGAGGACGAAGGTCCCTGTTTCCGGCGATGTTCCCGTCGCCTGGGTTCCGGGAGGAAGGTACTCTTCACCCCCCCGTGAAATCCTTAATGATTTCATCCAACTGAGCCCCAAACAGCTGACCGCCCTGAAAAGGCAGGTCAGTGAGGCCCTTCTTAGACGCATGGTCACCCGACCAGCACCGCAGCCACAGCAGCCATCTAATAATGACCGCAAAAACGGACATCTTAGACATCATAGGGACCAAGTCCAGCGCTGCGTCACACAGGTAATGAAGACCCTGCACCAGCTGGTCCGCTCGCTGCACCGAATCTGGCGAATACCCGTAGTCCCCCAGATCCCTGTGCAGCTCCGTCGCCTGTTCAGTGAGCGACTGCGCCACCATGGCCGACGCCAGTGCCGGCCTCATGGCTGCCCCCGCCAGCAAGAACAATGCCTTGGACACTGCTTCCATCCGCCTATCGGCCGGATCCTTAAAGGATGGCGACCCTTCCATGGGAATGGTAGTAGCCTTGTTCAGGCGGGCCACCGGCGGATCCACCGCGGGGGACGCCCATTTCTGTATCAGACTGTCCTCAAAGGGATAGCACACAGAAAAACGTTTTGGCAGGGTAAAGGAATTTTGCGGACGCTGCCATTCCTTAAAGACAAACTGGTCCAAATACTGGACATAAGGGAACACCTTAGGAGCCCGGGCTGGCTTATGGGACCCAAAGACGTAAGCCGTTTCTTGTGGCTCCCCAGCCTGGCCCAGCTCCAGTCCCCCATCCGTCCCTGTAACCACAGAGCCCCCTTCTGGCTCCGAATCCTCCCCCGAAGATGGAGGGGGGGGGGGAGGACGCTTTTTTGGCACCCCCCGACCACGGCTCGGTTCCCCCCCAGGCAAAGAACTCTTCCAGGATAGAAGTCAGTCTGTCTAGGGGAACCATCGGTCCCAGCGCAGCTTGAGCCTCAGCGGACCCCTCCGGTGAAGAAACTGCCGGTTCAGTTGCCACTGCACCACCTCCGGGACACTTGTGAGGCCTACAGGCATAACGCCCCCACAATCTGCCCCATAGAGCGACCGGGAATACCCAGGAGGACCCACACTGCCGCCACCAGCACCCCAGGGAGAAGCCAGCAATACTTGCTGTGACTCTTTCCAGCCCTCCTGCTGCTGCCGCCACTGGTGTCAAAGAAGCCGCTGCTGCCGACTCGTGCACCGCCGACCAGGAAGAGAGAAAACGGCGCCACAAGCACACGGTTTTCCTATTCAGGAGACCAACCAAAAATGGGCGCTGAACGGTCACAAGAGGCCAAACCATCAGCAAAATGCCGGCTACGGCAAAATGGCGGCCACCCGTGACTACGGCAAAATGGTGGCCGACTCTGATAAAATGGTGGCTATCGCCGCATGGCGAGCACACAGCAATTAGCGGGGGGTATGGGCGGGCGGGGTAGGAGAGGGGACACCCAGGCCACCTATACCCCACACCATGGATGGGATCGCTAACCTCCCCCCCTCCGCACCCCGGGGGGGGGGCGACTCACCCTTCCCGACGGGCGTAGCGGGTAGCCACCCGTTGCAGGCCTTCCTCCCCCCAGGTCGGAAGGGATGCTGCCGGCCATGCGACCCCTGGACGCGAGCTGCAGCCCGGTCGCTAGGTGCACAGGTGGGGCGTTTAACCCACCGGCCCCCCGCACGGAACGGGGAACTATGCGGCGGACCCCGCGGACAGCTAAGGGAGGCTCGCATCCGTCGGCCATGCTGGGTAGATTTCCAGGATTCCTGATATCCAGCATATCACCCAGCCGGCTACTTGATTGTATTCTTTATCAGATAGCTTGAGCAAAGGAAAAAAGAAAAAAATTGGGGACCCGCAGATCCCAGCAGGGAACCAGGTCTAACTCCTTGCACTAGGCAGAAAAGACTGCTTTGCAGGGCGGAGGGGTTATACACTGAGTGAGGACGGCCCCCTGGGAGGGGCCAGCCTTGCTTTTCTGAACTTTCGTTCTGCCTAGTCTACTCCTGGTAAAAGGTGCATAAACCCACGTGTCATGAATAAGAGGCTGCGTCTGTCAATGAATGTAAGAGAAATTACTTCTGGTATGATCGCCAATTTTATCTACAGACAAGGGGGGTTGCGATGGGGGCCTGCTTTGCTCCCAGTGTGGCCAACTTGTTCATGGCCCACTGGGAGGAGGATGTAGTATTCAGAGATTGCCCCCCAATTAGTATGTTACAAAAGAGTTATTGACGATCTGCTAATGATCTGGAAGGGTGATCTACCTAGCTTGGAAACTTTCATTGAGAAAATGAACAGTAATGGTAGGAATATAAATCTCACGTGGAATATCAATTTTTATCATATGGTGTTCCTGGATTTGGAAATATTCAAGGAGGGTGAACTGTTTAGGATGAGGAACCATTTCAAACCAACAGACAGGAATTCTTATACCCCTTGAGTAGTTGTCACCATAAAATGTGGTTATGCAATATCCCGAGAGGGGAATTTATCAGACTGAGGCGGAATTGCTCACCTGAACAGGAATTTCTGCTACAGTCTGGTCTGAAACATTTGTTCAAAGGTTTACCCAAAAAGGATATAGTGTTGGAGCATTAAAAGAAGAACGGGAGAGAGTGCGATCCCTTGATAGGAGGGACTGACCAACCTAAATCTGCGAGAGCAGGGACAGGAGAAATCCGTCTTATTTTAGACTATAATATCCACCATAAAAAGGTTGAGAGAATTATTAAAAAACACTGGTCCATATTAAAACAAGATTGTGTCTTGGGACCTGTTTTACCTGTACAGCCACAATTTATTTACCGGAAGGCCCCTTCCTTGAGGGATAGTATTGCCCCGGGGGTAATTAACCCCCCTTGCACGATAGAAAATCACCTTTTTTCTTTTTTATCAGGATTTTATGCATGTGGAAAGTGCTCTGCCTGTAAGAGTGTGAGATTTAAATGTTAAGAAACGTAAAGAGTTTATGTCCTCTGTCACAGGTAAGAAATATAAGATTAAATATTTGATCACTTGCACCACCCAGGGGGTCGTATATATGTTGGAGTGCCAATGTGGATTCCAATATATAGGTAGAACCTCAAGAGCGTTGCATATCGGAATGGGGGAGCATGTAAACAACATTAGAAAGGGATTGAGAAACAGTGTTTTGAAGCTTTTTAGAGACCATCACAATAGAGATCCGAGAGGTCTCCAGTTTTGGGGCATCGATAAGGTGTCCATTGAAGGGGTGAGAATTTTGTTCGACGTTTGAGCCGCAGGGAGTCATTTTGGATCTTTGAAACAAAATGATTGACACCTGCTGGCTTGAACGTCAAATTTGATTTGAATTGCTTTATCACTGATAGATGATTGAGAATTGTTATTGTTTTATCTGACTTTTTACATATTTTTATTGCATGTGTTTTTATGTTAAAAGAAGGCCGCGGGATGACAGAATACGTTTTATTTTGTTTTAATTTGATGTTGGGATTAATCTGTTTAGCTTTCACTCCATTTAAATTATTTTACTTTATGTCTTATGAATTGGTGTTTTAATTTTTGTCTAAATGAGTCCCAAATATATATTTAAATATACATATTTTTCATGTATTGTTGCCCACCGTCATAGAGAGTTGTAAAGAAAATTTATTCTTCCGTGACACCACAAGGGGGCGATATTACATTGATTAGGTTCTTTTGGGACCTATGGGGAATCAGAGTATGTTCGCGTTCCGTGTTTGCTTTGTAAGTCCGTTGTCATGTGATCTGCCGTCCTCCCTCAACGTTGGTAACCATAGGGATAGAAGCATATAAATAAGCGGGTATACTAAGTGGCCGCTCTCCCACGCTGAAGTCCCACCCAGGACGTAACGGGTACCGGGGGGGGGAGCTACGTATGACGCCACCCGTGGCCATCTTGTCGGCTACCAGGACTCTGTTTAACTCATGCGCTGCTCCATGCACTCTGGTAGAATGCTAGCTTTGTAAGTGTGATACTTTTTTACTTATTAAATTGATTGGATTTTACAGAGAGCACTAGATGTGGTATTTTTCTTCCCTATATGCACCTTGGACGGAACGTTGTCAGAGCCATTTCATGCCCACAGGAACTCCACAGGATTCATATTTTCCCCAGTGGGGAAGGTGTATTATTGACCATCAGGTCTTTTAAAGGAGGTGAGCGGCAGTGTGTGTCTGTGGTGGAGGGTCTGTGCACCTGCATGTCCGTCCCCAGGAACACTTGGAGATTTTCACTTTGTTATATCATATGTTAACTAGTGGAATTTTGGACTTTAAAGGACATTCATTTTGAATTTATCTGGATTCTACCTTTGAAATGTTTTGCCTGTAGTCTTCCAGCTCTTTCTTCTTTTGGCTGAGCTCCTCAGTCTTGACTTCTATTTCTCGAGTTCGTCTTGTGTAGTCTTCCACAACCTTTTGAAATGAAGAATTAAGAATAATTCAGACAAGGACTACTAAACAAAGGAAAACATTAAGATACTCCTCACAACACATGGCTTACAGTGCTTTATAGTCTGTGTTTTAGAACTGGATGCAAGATGAAATGACACATGGCAACATAAACAACAGTTGCCAGGTTAAGCACAGTATTTTTTGGTGCAAGGGAACATTATGTTCTGTTCTTTCTTAAAGACTCTACTTAAAATTCTAATAGATTCAAATTCTGGCATTTCAAACATATTGTTCCTGCTGCCTAGCTTATTATTACTGAGCTTTAATACAGCGTGGGAGGGTTAAGTACTATCAGAAAAACTAGACAACATACAGAAGCATTTAAGCCCATGAAGCAAGAGGCTCTGGACCGCTCTTCATTTAGTGCAGCATCTATTTCATCCAGAGTATTCGGAAGAGACTGGAAGGCCTGAAAAACAAGAAAAGAACTCTTATTTAGTATAAAATAATAATGACACTTGCAGGTTAAGGTTTAATAACATCACGTGCGAAGAGAACAATGTTCCACACAAAGGAAAAAAGTTCTAAAAGGAAACATTAAATGGCTTTTACCAAAGTGGACATTTGAAATCACAACCTAGGTTTCTGTACAATCATTCTCTAACTTGAGCTATCCCAATGTCATTATAGTAATAACAATGAACTAAGAAGTTTAATGTATATGTTCATTATTATCCACTTTACCAACCGCGCAGTGTCTGCCACCCCTCTCCGCTAATCCCTACATTGGCTCCCGATCGCCCAGCAAATTAAATTCAAATACTAACCACAACATACAAAGCCATTCACGACTCTGCCCCAAGCTACATCACCAATCTTGTCTCCAAATATCACTCAAATCGTCCTCTCCGTTCCGCTCAAGAGCTTCTACTCTCAAGCTCCCTCGTCTCCTCCTCCCATGCTCGTGTCCAGGATTTCTCCAGAGCCTCACCCATCCTTTGGAACTCTCTACATCAACCTGTCTGGCCATCTCCTACTCTAGCTGCCTGAAAACTCATCTCTTCAGGGAAGCCTATGATGCATCCAACTTATCTTTTACCACTTCCATCAGCTCATTCCCCACAGTTGCAACCTTTTGTACCACTTGCTCCCACCCCTCCCATTAGATTGTAAGCTCTTCTGAGCAGTGCCCTCTTAGGCTTGATTCACACCAGTGCGGTGCGAATTCCAGCTCCGTTGTCTGTGAGAAGGAGAGGAGCCGCTGTTCATCGGCTCCTCTCCTTTCTCACAGCGCATCAGCTGACCCGGGGGGGGGGGGGGGGGGGTGTGCAGTGAGGAGGGGGAAAGATCCCTGTTCAATACGGAACACATATGCAAATTAGATGCATTCCCACTGAACAAAATGGGGCTGTAATTCGCACCGCACAGAAAACGCCCCCGTTTTCTGCGCAATGCGGAGTGCGAATGTACCGCACATATGTAAACCGGACACATTGAAAACATGTTTTCAAGTGTCCTGCGAATTGGATGCGGTGTAAGCCGAATTCAATTCACATAGGTGTGAACCCAGCCTAAATCCTCTTGCATTTTATTGTATTGTACCTGTATTGTCCCCCTTTTTATATTGTAAAGTGCTTGTAAACTGTTGGCCCTATATAAAGCCTGTATAATAATAATACATCCAGACAGGTAAGGATTTACATTTCCCATCTTGTAAGGCGGCAGAAATTGTTAATAAGGGCATTATCATGCTTATTACTTCTTTGCCTCAGCAGAGGCTTGTTAGAAAAAGAATATAGTCTTAATAATAACAAACACAAGTGATAAATATGCATAACAACATGGTTTGCCATCATGTGTACAACACCATCATTAACAAGGGATTAGAGCAGTAAAGAAACAGGATTAAACTTGACCTATACGCACAATGTGAAGATTTGTGCTTTTATAAGGAATATATAAACGGTCATTTAGACTAAGCAGTACCCTGTTGCCTTGATTTCATCCTAGAAAAAATATCAGTGAACATGTGACTGTGCCTAGGGCCCTTCTAGTCTGTAGCATGAGAATATCTAAGACAGGGCTGCCTCTGACTGCTAGTCTGACTAGATTTGGTAATATTACTTTTGCTCACTGCTCTCCTGTGGGCCTGTAAGAGAGGAAACTGTACCTGAGGCCATGCAGTGCAAGATCTCCCTGCTGCTACTTCATTCGTCAAACCTATTTTTGCTTTCTCTACCTCACCTGCTGTTTCTTGATCAATAGCCTACCAGTCTTCCGATCACCATCCATTAGGAGGCTGTCGTGAAGACAGGAAGCAAAGCCCTGAAACTATACCAAGATGCCCACCTCCACAGAAACACAGTGTGGAACAAGGCATGGTAGTTTAAAAATGGGAAATATTCGCAGCAGTGAACCCACAGTATAAACTGGTCATTGCCCTCAGCTTGCCTTCTTGGGCAAACAAATCATGACTGATGACTGAAAAACACATGGTTTGTGCTACCCATATCCATTTACTTTGTGAAATCAACCAGCAACAGTCGTTTAGAATGATTTTAAAAAGGGAAGAGAAAATTGATTTGGCTGCTGTTTACAATACAGAATACCTCTCATTTAAAAGTTTACCAACAGTTAACCATCGTATAGATACATAAACGTCCTGTCAGCAAGTGGTCATCACAAGAACATGGATGCAGCATGATCTTGGTACCATTTTTTTTCAGCTGACTACTTGCTGCTTTGTAAATGTGACCCCCTTTTACAGAGATGTGAAGCGGCGCCCACCTGCCACCGCCATCTGTGGTGGTTCCCGGGCTCTCCTGTTCCTCCAAGAAGCAGGTTTAAATACCTCCTCACCACACAATTTACAATTTTAAAAATGTACAATGCATAAATAATTGCTGGCACAATTTAATAACTGGAACCACAAAGATACATTATTACTATTAGACTTATTTTATATGTAAATTAAAAGAAAAGTGCAGAAATATAAAACAACCAACCATACTCACCTAGATGGATGCAGCATGGATCCGAGCTTTAGCTGTCCCTTGCTGTCTCTACACTGAGAACTTAGAGATCAAAGCCTGCTAATTTGTTAGTTTTCAGGTCCGCTTTGCGCACAGAGCAGTGACTGTCAGTCACAGATATATGCTCTGCCCCTCCAGTGCTCACTGGAGTGCTGGGCTGCAGAGAGGGCAGAGGCAGCTGGCTCAGGCTCTGAGCGGTGCACTGAGAGGCTAAGCCAGTTGCCGGTGTGGCATTTGGGCAGATCCCGACACTGCCAGGATGCCTTCTATTTATTTTTTCTATCAGTTGATCTAGATGTACTTGTGTCTTTTTTTTCCAATTTGACTAATTATGTGACCATGTAATATGGTTGCCTTACGCACTCCACCATAATGCCTGCGGTATGGCTGTGACAGGGGGAATAGAACTTAGAGCAGGGATATGCAATTAGCAGACCTCCAGCTGTTGCAAAACTACAGCATGACGTTATTCAGTGGTGGCTGGTCATGGCGTACTAGTTGGGAAGATATAAGGGGTTTTCGGTATTTATACCGCTGGTAGATCCCATCGGTTATTTCTGACCCTGGCTTTCGACCGCAACACGGGAAGTGATGCGGAATTGGATGTGCTACCATCTATTCTGTCTCCCCTGTTCCTCATATACTTTTGTATGAGTGGACTCGAATTGATATTGAGTCACATATAGGACTCTTGTTTTACCCAAGCCATTGCATACCACCCAACTACACTTGCCCACCCAGTAATGACATCTGATCTGCTCTGTTGGGGGACCTGTTTTTGTGCTCAATTGGTTGTCTATGTTTGAGCACAGAACTTTCTTCCATACAGAAGAATCTTGATTTTAATTATGCCCCGATGCTCGTCCGTTGCAAGTTACCCCTGATGAAGGGTCTGCTGTTCTAACCCGAAACATATGTTGGGTACCGAATTCCATCTTCGGACAACGGCAAACATCTACTAGTTCATCTATGATACTCTGTACTTTAAGCATCTGTGGCGAAGTTCATCCTTGTTTACACAAATGTATTTTATGACCTTGTCTATTTGTTGTTTGTATGCACATTGTCCTATCAGTAGATATATATATTAAAAAATATATATATTCGTTTTTTGATGAATAAAGCAAAATCAATTTTAAGGTGGTGTGGTGTACCTATTTAAAGTCCCACCAAGGGGGTTTACCTTTTTTTGTATCCGTTGCAAAACTACAAGTCCTATCATGCCTCTGTCTCTGGGTGTCATGCTTGTGGCTGTTAGAGTCTTGCTATGCCTTATGGGACTTGTAGTTCTGCAACAGCTGGAGGTCCGCTAATTGCATATCCCTGACCTAGAGTATGTGGTGACAAAGGCTGTTCCATCCTGATCTGCTTGTACAAAAAGTATTTAGTGACTTTCAAAGAAGTTACATCAGGCAGAGCTGCAGGCTATCTAGATACCTAGTTGTATATATATTTTTGCATGTCTATTCTGCTCAGCCACTGTTGTAATCAGGGAATCCTGGCCAATAAGCTTGAGATGTGACCTCACTTTCCACCAGTGCAGTTAAGTAAAACAACTTAGTTATAGACCCTCTTCCAACCAGCTGACTTGACAATTAAAAGCACACTAGATTTTAATGCTGCTCTCCCTTCCACTGGTCACGCTCTTGGCATAAGGCTAACGGCTAATAGTGCTGTGCTGAACAATACTGCATTGCATTAGTGTGAACTAAGCCTATTGGAAGCAATGGATTTCAGATTGATATTCCACTGTCCATTCATCAAGCAATGAATGCCAATGCAAATTGTGTTACTGGGCACTAAGGTGAACTTCAGGGGAGGTATGAGCATACATGCTTACGCAAAAATCATCCTAAACTTCTGATTGGCAATCAGATCTTACAAGGATATCATGTCTATGGGCTTAATATAATGAAAAGCCAAAAATAAAATTGAAAGCAACACTGCAGATTTATGTAGATAAGGAAAATGATACAGTACTTTTTATAATCAGTATGATTTATCCCATTTATCGAAGTGGAATGTATATTATCACAAGTAATGAAATCACACAGTGCATCTTCCCTTAAGCCTAAAATTATGTTACGGTTGCATTTGAATCTTTAGTCAAGAGACTAGACAAAACAAGCCCATTTTCATATACCAAGTCTATATTGCTGCTTGCTGTTTAAAAACACAATTTGAGTTTATAAAATGTGCTCTCCTTGTCTTAGGTTTACAGCTTAATGTAATTTTATGCCTGGCACTTTTTACCACAGTAATATACATTTGACTGAATGCAACTATTTTTGAAACTCCCAATGGTGGGCTTCAGGAAAACAAGGAGAGAGAATGCTTTACATGAATATTTAAAATAATAAAATATCTATCAATTATTTAAAAAGGACAATGAAAATGAAATGTCTGCTCTAGTAAAAAAAAAAAAGCAGAGTATAGAAGTGCAGAGCATAGTAGTTTTTTTTTAGCCAAACGTGGTTTGTGCACACTACCAAGACTAAATTTTACCTAAAAAATGGTAATGTTGCTGAAAAATCCTACGTAGCTTTCTATACCAATTTCTTGGTCTGAGTGGATTGTATGTTACTGTTTATTTAAAGAGAATGCATTACGACTGGGCTTATGATGGAATCTGAATATTTAGCAATTTATTATGTTATCGGTGTATGCTTGCTTATGAAGAATGTATATTTCCTCCTTACCTACTACTACAACTACATCTGAGCCTGACACTTTAGCGTAAGCATCAAGGACAGATGCTACCTTTCAACTGCCTGACCTCACACACCACACCCTGACCCTTTGCTTCAACCATATAGTGGATGGCCGCACACAATTAGGATACTCTAAAACTTCTATTGAACAATCATCCACAAATAAAACATCACAGCTTTGAACCACAGAGAGATATGTTGACGCGTTTCACTCTAAGAAATGTTTACTCATAACATCTGAGAGCAATAGCCTTTAAATACCATCACACACTTTGAGATTACACAGCAGGGCGCAATCAGTAGTGTATACCTCACACAACAAATCAAAAGAAGAGTGATGAAAGACCTACAAAAAAAAAAAAAAAAAAAAAAAAAAAAAAAAAAAAAAAAAAAAAAAAAAAAAAAAAAAAAAAAAAAGATAAATAGCATACATAATAAAATAGTACCAAAATCAATTACTGAATCTATCTAAACATGAAAAATAAAAAAGTAAAATCCATACAGAGGAAGGGGAAAGAAGAGGAGAGGGGAAAAGAGGCACAGTCCAAACAGGACAGGATTCCAAATCCCTGTATCACTCATAAAAATGCATGACATTCCAATCAAAATTGAGTCCTTTGCAGGTGACATTTCTGCAGTGTCCAGCTAGATCACTGAGAGGGTTCCCAGGCGGGGTGGAGATGTGTTTCAGCTTCTGTGCAGGAGAGTGGTTTACTGGATTTTCCATCTCCAAACCCGAACACCCAAATGGCTCAATATTTAGTGGGATGTCACGCATTTTTGAGTGACACAGGGATTCGGATCCCTCTCCTGCATGGACGTGTCTCCCCCCCCCCCCCTCTGTGTTGTATGAATTTTAATCTTTTTTTTTTTATACAATTTTGTATGTTTAGATGGATTCAGTATTGGATATTAGCACTACTTTATTGTGTATGCGTTTTCCTTTTTTGTAGGCTTTTTATCACTATTCTTTTTAGTTATGGCAGATATTAACTACTGATTGAGCCCTGCTGTGTAATCTCAAAAGTGTGTGATAGTATTTAACCACTTCAGCCCTGGAAGGATTTACCTCCTTCCTGACCAGAGTACTTTTTGCGATTCTGCATGCGTTGTTTTAACCTAAAATAGCGCGTTTGTGCGACGCTGTACCCAAAGGAAATTGACGTCCTTTTTTACCCCACATATAGAGCTTTCTTTTGGTGGCATTTGATCACCTCTGCGGTTTTTATTTTTTGTGCTATAAAGAAAAAAAAAAGCAACAAATTTGAAAAAAAAAGACAATATTTTTTACTTTTTGCTATGATACATATCAAAAAATAAATAAATAAAAAAACAAAATGTATTTATCAGTTTAGGCCAAAATATGTTCTACATATTTTTGGTGAAAAAAAAAAAAAAATAGCAAATCGGCGTATATTGATTGGTTTGCGCAAAAGTTGCCGTGTTTACAAACTATAAGAATTCATTCATGTCGCTTTCACAATTTTTTTTCTTCTAGTAATTGTGGCAATCTGCGATTATTAGCGGGACTGTGATATTGCGGCAGACAGATCGGACATTTCTTTTTTTAGACACTTTTTTGGGACCGATGACATTTATACAGCGATCACAGATAAAAAAAAACACTGATTATTGTACAAATGTCATTGGCAAGGGTTAACCTGCAGGGGGCAATCAAGGGGTTAACTGTGTTCCCTCACTGTGTTTTAACTGTATGGGGGCAGGGCTGGCAGGGGCATGACAGATCTAACTGATGCCGAACAAAGGGATCAGTAGATCAGTAGATCTCTCTCATGCCTCCTGTCAGAACGGGGAACCGCCGAGCTGACCTGCCACAGTATATCTACGTGAGCAGGTCAGCAAGTGGTTAAAAGGCTATTGTTCTCATTTGTGTTAGGTTATAGCACTTCTTAGTGTGAAACGTGTCAGCATCTCTCTTTGAGGTTCTGTGTGGTGATGTTTTCTGTAGATCATTGTTCAATAAAAGTTTTGGAGTTTGCTTATAATTGTGTGTGGCCATTCACTATATAGTTGAAGCTTTCTTGGCTGCGAGCCGGGCAGGCACAGCACCTCCTTGCAAGGATTTTGGGAACAGATAATGGGCGGACCAACCTGGAACAGTCCTTTACCATTGTTGTAATACAATTACCTGACCACTCCAACAGTTACATTTTCATTGCAAGGATGCAGAGTATTAAAGCAAATTATCTAGGGTAGCCATTAAATGGATTGTTGGAAACGTGATGATCCAGATTGCAAACTTACAGACATTACAGGGCAAAGGATCAGAGTAATAGACCACGGGACATACAAAAAGTAGTCCAAATGAGAGGTCGAAAACACAGCAGACTCGTGCAAATAATACTGCTATCGGTGCAACCCTAATATTCAAAGAACAAACCTACAGAATCTTCTTTGTAACCTGGGGACTGCCTATATCAGTGTTTTCCTATGAAGCCTTCTGATCTAACCTATGTTTTTCTCATTTACATATTGTGAGTACTATTTGAAAGCAGGAAGAAACTTTCAAGGGTTAAAAAAAAAAAAAAATCACAAGTGATGCTAAAATGTACAATTTCAGAAGACAAACTTTATAGATGACATTCTTTCCCATCCATGTGGTACCTCATGATTTCCAATACTGACCAACAGCTCTGAGTAAAAGATGTCCTTAGGCTGGGTTCACACTTGTCCGACAAACGGACCGACATTAGGAGCACAAGTCGCATTACGTCACAAAATCAATGTTTCCCTATGAGAGCCGTCTTAACTGGTCCGACACAAGTCGGTCCAACTTTGAAAAAGTTCCTGTACTACTTTGGTCTGACTTTGGTCCTACTTTAGCCCATTGAATATCATTGAAGTAGGATCAAAGTTGGATCCTTGTTCTAACCGTCCTACTTGTGACATCAGACTTGGTGATTACAGCAGCAGTAAAAGGAATTTATCTCACACTGGGATTGTTTTGATTGGTTAAAGGACAAGTCACTATCTCAAAGTCGGAGCAAAATCTTATCTTGTTCATTCAAGTCGGATGGAAGTAGGACCAAAGTAGGACCGATGTAGCAGGGCAAAGTAGGATCAAAAGTCTGACCATTTTTGTGTCGGATAGTGTGAACCCAGCCTCAAAGAGACTATATTGGGGGGGGGGGGAACCGGCTTCTGGTATAAAAAGTGCCATGAGAAAAGTATAGGAGCTGACATTGTTTATCTATCCTTTGAGAATGTATGTTCCCTGCCTATCATGTTGATGCTTTGATTTCATTGCTTTTTGAGTCTCTGACCAAATACAGAAATAAGGAGCTCTGATACTTATTTACAGCATGCTTGTTCTAGGTCTGTGACTCAAACATTTTAAAATCGGACACAGGCAGAAACAGCATGGATCACCAGCAGCCTCAGGTAAGATCTCATTCTGTTCCCTGTTGGCAGCTGCTTTGCCATGATCCAGCTTGTATATTGAGAAATTTTCTATTGCAGTGCCAATACATAGTGCTGTGTTGCACTCTACGTGGGTGACTCTTAGTTTTAGACAATAATGATTATTAAGTAGCAGTATTTACCTATTGTGAGCCTTTTTGTTTCTTCAGAGTACCACAACATGTAGATTAGTTTAAGCAACCTTTTTAACAAGGAAGACCGATTCCTGGATGCCGTGGTTGGATATTTATTTATTTCAGGTACTTATATAGCACCGTCAATTTACACAATACTTTACATATATAGTGTACATTCACATCAGTCCCTACCCTCAAGGAGCTTACAATCTAAGGTCCCTAACTCACATTCATACATACACATACTAGGGCCAATTTAGACAGGAGCCAATTAACCTACTTAAACATGTCTTTGGAGTGTGGGAGGAAAACGGAGTACACTGCCTGTAATTTGGAGGTCATTATTATATGGTGAACAATACTTTATGAGGTGGTGGCACTCTGGAGTTTGACAGACTGGTGATGGTGATATAACGGGAAGACTCAAATAAATGTAATTTTTTGACACATTTCTTCACAAATGTTTCATTAGCGCTTCCTAAATTTTTGGTATTTTAGGTCAAAAGTTAAAGCCCCGACAAAGACAACAGCTAGCATTTTGAAAGTGGGCAAATAATAGCTTTTCTTATGATAGAGTCACTAAGTGCAAACACCTAGAAGTAGCCTGCATGTACCTGTAGCATCCCCAATACCCTCCAGCCTGGGCCATATGTTAGAATTGCCATTAGGCCCACCCCCACACCTCTACGTACCAGCACGTTTTTTTATAGCTCTTTTGCCCTAGGCTAGTCAGTTCTCTAAAGTTAAAAACAGAGAAAGTTCAGCCCAATAGTTAAGTTAGCAGCCACAGAATAGTGTTTTTGACACGCTGACCCACTGGCTTTACCTAGACTAGGAAGAAGTATGGTGATCAGGAAAGTCAAAACTCTTTGTTCGTATGCTTGTTCTAGGTGACAGAAGGCATGGAAACCACAAGGTCAGAATGGCATCCAGGTAACTAGCATTTTAGAAAGAAGTCAGCAATGTCATCCTCCATGTTTCTACCCTATACAACATTTGTCTTCTATTCTACCTAAATAACACCATTGGCATCTTCATAGTTGGTGACTGCAAAGGAACAGTATAAATGCAAAAACATGGAAACTAATGCAATACACTCATTCAAAGTTAAGGAAATCCTAGATATAATTTTTTTTTCCAGTCTGATTGATAAATGAAGGTAAACTACTGTTTGCAGAAGGCAAAAAACTAATGCAATACACTCATTCAAAGTTAAGGAAATCCTAGATATAATTTTTTTTTCCAGTCTGATTGATAAATGAAGGTAAACTACTGTTTGCAGAAGGCAAAAAAAAAAAAAAAAAATATA
>BLSH010290872.1:136691-156049 GCA_018402905.1 Glandirana rugosa | reverse complement strand
TATATATATATATATATATATATATATATATATATATATATATATATATATATATATATATATATATATATATTTCTCCTTTACATTACTTGCAATAATTTACCCATACTGGGCCTAATTTATAAAAGTGTCTGAAATACAAGCTGTGTTTATTGTCACACCCCAAGCAGATTTAATCTTTCAAATGTTTTTTTCCCAACGAAGTTCTGAAAATGAACAATTGCTGTCAAACACAGATTGCTCTTGTGCCAGACATGAGAGATCGACTGCTTAAATGTAAATGTATACATTAATAAAAGGCATAAGATTTCTTTTACCGATGACAACTATATGTGGTATCTTATAAATCCATTTTCTGGTGTTACTGTGTGTTTGTAATGCACTTAATTCTAGGCCTCTAACTGTATCTGTATCGAGGTAATGCTTCTATGTCTGAGCTTCATTTATTTGTCATAGTTTGAAAAAAGCAGTACTCACAGTTTGAAATTCTTGTGGAACTTCATCTTTGGGTCCAAGCCGACATGCTTGTCTTGCCTTCCTTAAGAGGTCCTTGCAATTTTCCAAAAGAGCGCTCTTGCAATCATCCACAGTCTTAAACTGACTCTTGCAAAGAAGATAAGAAATATTACAATTTGTAATTTTCATGCAAACATGTTTTTCTATTTTTTGGGGGGTGAGGGGGGTTGCTGGGTAGACTTGTCATACAGGTGGTCCCTGGGTTACAAACAATATAGGGACTGTAGGTTTGTTCTTAAGTTGAATTTGTTTGTAAGTCGGAACAGCTACATTTTTTAAGTGTAGCTTCAGCCAAAAAAATATTTTTAAGCTTTTTGGATAGCATAGGGAAGGTTTAACACCCCTGTAATATTTGTTTTGCTCTCTATGTTTCTGTTCAGAAGATTTCACCTCACTTCCTGTCCCAATGATAATTGGATTTTGAAAATGTTAGGGTTGTTATGGAAACAAGGATTGGTGATAAAGCATCAGTGGAGATTTTCCCATAATAACTCTTACAGAAGTGAATTTCCCTTCCTAGGGGGAGATTTCCTCGCACTTCCTGTTGTCTCCCTCCGTTTGTAAGTAGGAGTCGTTCATAAGTCGGATGTTTGTAACTAGGGGACCGCCTGTACTGGGTTATTTTAAAGTATTACATTTTTCTGCCCGTCAAAGTACTACACATTATATAAAAAGGCATTGTCAATTGTTACAGTCAGGATCTACATTCCTGATTATATTAATTTTACAAGCTAAAAAAGAAAGCAGCTAACAAGATTATGGTGGAGCCCACTTGCAGAAAGTAAAAAACATGTACCATGTTCTGTAAATGAATACAAAGCTTCCGTTGATTGGCTGAGGGGGTAAGCGGTCTGATGCCATCACAAACCACCTAAGCCAATAAGATGAAGCTTTGTATTCATTCACAGAATGCAAAGCTTCCTCGGAATGGATGAGCAGTGATTATCCCAACTTGATTTTGTTCTGGGAGGAGGGCGGAAAGGTCTCATCCCACTGCCATAACAGAGTGCTGTATACTTTATGTAGCTGAGGCTAAATACAGTATTACACAGCACTCAGTGTCGCTGCAATGGTTAGCGAAATAAATAGTTTGCTTGGACCAGCTTGGTCCAAACAAACTATTAAAAGGAAAATGTAGCCTGGAGATCAGCTTTAATCACTAAAACATGCTGATTGCGTACCACATTCCACAGGGAGTCACGAGTTGTATATGTATAGCGATTGCTACTGCTAGTGATTTTAGTAGAAGGGCGAAAAAAAAAAACAAAAAAACAAAACACTGGTGTGCTCCTAGCCTTATTCCTAAGGAATTCACCCAGATACACCTGTATACTGCTGATTTCTAACAGTGCATCAATTATTTGAGGTCATTTTTTGTATTATAATGAATAATCAACATCCTTGAATAAATATTATGATTCCATGAAAAAAGGGAACTGCTCTGCTAATGCTATCTTGTGAACTTCTCTAGCAAGTTGAAATTTGATTGGAGGATCAGACTACTCCACAGAATTTTTTTAAAGGGCAAGTCTATTAAATTTTTTTTTCAAAAAACAAAGACAAAAAGGGGAAAAAAAAAAAAATAAGGAAAATGTGCCCAGCAAGGCACAGCACCGAGAAGCAGCTCAGAACAGAACAGAACAAAAATATTGGATTTTCCATATAAGGCACTTGTACTGGGGACCAAAAAACGAAGGTCCCTGCTCAGGACAGAACAGCAAACACAAGATCACATGAAATGAAAAATGAATGAAATACCTAGCAGCTAGCAACAGAAAAGGTTTATGAACATAAAGATAGATAACATTACTCTGGAGCAACCATATCTTGGGAATCCAGCCAAGGAGACCAAACTCTAGTATATTTCTTGGGGCAGGCTCACGCTTCGTAGGTTAGTTTACATATAGGTATAGCCTGGTTAATAAGATTAAGCCATAGGGGTAATGAGAGTGGGGCCTGAGACTTTCAGTGCACGAGTATCAGTTTTTTGGCATAAAAAAAAAACAGTAAACGTATTAGTATTTTTGTACCAGTAGGGAGAGTATCCTCCACCACATAACCCAGTAAACATTGTAGTGTATTACAGATATTGGGAATCTGAAGAGTTGCACTAGTAAAATCCATAACCTCAGACCAGTAAGCTTGGATAGACCAATATGGTAAAAAGAACCTATAGTTCCAGAGCATTTAGTACAAGCGGAAGAGGGAAGCCTGCCCATCTTGCAAAAAATATAAGTGGTATAATAATAAGAGCGATGGAGGAATTTAGTTTGGAGGACCTTATCTTGGGCAGATATAACCATAGGGGATTGTACGCCACATAATTTAGTTTGGACACTGGTAAAACAGGCTTTTTGTATATAGCACCTTACATCAGGGGGAGTTTGAAGTACCCCCACTGCTTTACAAACAGTTAAAGCTGAATTCCAGGAATTCAGCTACTTTGTAAAAACTGCAGGCATACCATGAGTAAAGTCTAAAGAGGTTCCTGTAGCCTCATAGACTTATCTCTATTATTCAAATCAGTGACAGATAGAAAGAAGATACCTCCCAGAGCTCTGACCCTGCTCACTGTGGTCTCAGTTTCTTCAAAAGCATTGTCACTGGAACTGCTATGCCAGCCCCTCCCCTCCTTCTGCCCATTCACAGCAGACTTTGTATTATGTGAAGGCCTATACAAAATAGAAAGGCTTCTGTGAATGGGCAAGAGGGGAGGGGTGGGCATAGTGGCTGTGTGCACTTCTCTCCTCTCACAGCTGGAGTGTGTCCTCCAGGAGGGCAATAAACCTGTCACATGTAAGTAATAGAGAAGTCCTGAAGATGACATGCATCTAATTGGACTTAACTCCTAGTGTGCATGCACTTTTTGCAAAGCTGCAGAATTCCTTAGCAACACTTTTGCTGAGAAAA
Organism: Glandirana rugosa; assembly: GCA_018402905.1. Classification (NCBI taxonomy): domain Eukaryota; kingdom Metazoa; phylum Chordata; class Amphibia; order Anura; family Ranidae; genus Glandirana; species Glandirana rugosa. The sequence goes on along the minus strand of BLSH010290872.1, from coordinate 152,623 downwards.
AAAAAAAAAAAAGTCCCTTCTGGGTGATCTGTGTACATTGCAAGGATTTTAACAAACGTATCTTTGTAGCTTTTTTGTTCTTGTGAAAAACTATGTATTCTACTATGTCCTTGGAACACAGATTCATGAATGGGAATGTCTGTTCAATATAATCAGCTGATGCACTTTCAGCATTCTAATAAGGAACGTTGTAGTGTTTGCGTCCCATTAGAAATAATTAACCCTTAGGGAGCATCTCATCAAAAATATAATTCCTACTGCAGAGGGTGTCTAAAATTTGACTTGCATCTTAGTACCGACTTCTAGGGAAATCAGTGAGCCAATCACACAAGCAGGAAATGATATTTCAGGGGAAGTTCTGTACACAAACTGTGTACAGAAGGCCTCCAGGTTGTGATATTACATTGAATTTTACAGAAAATGACAGAGCTACAGACTGAAAAGGAAAGGTAATGGTGGTTAATATTAAATTATTATAGAGGATTTATATAGCGCCAACAGTTTGTTCAGCGCTTTACAATGTGGGGGGGGGGGGGGCAGTGCAATTACAATACAGTAGGAATAGGTGGGCCCTGCTCATGGAGCTTACAGTCTAAAGGGAGGGGGAGGTGGTACAAAAGGTAATAGCTCCAGGGATGATCTTAAGGAGGTGACTCAAGCACAGTTCTTAGGTGGAGGTGGGGTAGGTAGGGGAGTTTTCAGGGATCGCCTATATGCGAACAGGGTAGGGGCTGACTGGACATACTAGTCAGCCCCTACCAACTGCATATGCTATAGCTATATCTATCTTTATTGATTTTTTTGCCATTTTTTCCCACAAAAGTAGAGTTACCCTTTAAGTATAGTTAAATATCTACAAAAAAAAAAAAAGGGAGAAATCAGCACCAGGGATGCTACTTGCAAATGAATGAAACGCGCCACTTGTGCTAGTGGTTGCTATGTTCATTGAAACCTTCTTTTCTCTGCCTTCTTGGATACCCTCGCAGCTGTGAACTTCCAGTGATGTGGGGATTAATACAAGCTGCCTTTTACGCTCCCTGGCTCCATAAAAGCTGCACTATTGCTATGGCTTCATGAAAAACGGAAGCCTTCAGCAGGAACACATTTGAAGGCCTCATTTTCATTTTGACCGTATGCCTTTAAATGGAATTTTCAGCCAACACAGTGTTGTTTCAGTGTTTAACCACTTCAGCCCTGGAAGGTTTAACCCCCTTCATGACCAGGCCATTTTTTGTGATACTGCACTGCATTACTTTCACAGAAAATTGCATGGTCGTGCAATGTAAACAAAATGTCCCACAAATAGAGCTTTCTTTTGGTGGTATTTGATCATCTCTGCGGTTTTTATTTTTGCGCTATAACCAAAAAAAGACCAAAAATTTTGAAAAAGAAGCCCACAATATTTTATACTTTCTGCTATAAAACACATCCAATAAAAAAAAAAAAAAACAACAAAAAAAAATCAAATTTCTTCATCAGTTTAGGCCAATATGTATTCAGCTACATATTTTTACCAATAAGCATATGTTGATTGGTTTGCGCAAAATCAGTGACTTCTAGCTGGACTGTGACATTGCGGCAGACAAATTGGGCACTAACTGACACTATTTGGGGACCAGTAACACTAAGGGCTAGTTTACACTTGCTTCAAAACAGGACTTTGGACATGCTTTGTTAAAGCTCTCCGAATGCCAGTCAAAGCTCCTGGCACTAAATAAAATGGTTAGCTTACAGTCCTGTTTACACCTACTTTTTGATTGGTGCTTCAATGAGGCTTTTTGGGAGCTTCGATGAGGCTTTGAGGAGACTTCAAGCAAGCTTTTCCATAGACATCTATGGAGGCTTTGAAGCACAACTAAAGCTACATGGGATATCATTTTTAAAGCGAAGCCAAAGCAAAGCAAAAGCAGGTGGAAACAGGACTGAAAGCTAACCATTTTATTTAGTGACATGAGCTCTGATTAGCGTTCAGAGAGCATTAACAAAGCGTGTCTGAAGCCATGTTTTGAAGCAAGTGTAAACTAGCCATTAATATGTGTTGAAGCTGAAGGAAGTGTAAATGAGCCCTTATAGAGTGATCAGTGCTAAAAAAATATGTCCTGTCACTGTACTGACACTAACAGGGAAGGGATTAACATCAGGGGCAAAGGGTTAAATGTGTCCCTAGGGAGTGCTTTCTATCTAACTGTGTGGGGGATGCTTTAACTGTGGGAAGACAGAGACCCCTGTTCCTGCTTAGCAGAGACACAAGATCTGTCTTCCCTACTAACAGAACGGTAAACTGCCTTGATTACATAGGCAGACCGCCACTTGGCCTCTCTCTGGAATGACGCTGGACACGCTGATTGGCTCCTGCTGTATTCAATCACAGCAGGATCTGGCCGCCGGTGGCGGGCGTGCACGCCGCAGACCTGGAAGAGCGAAATCATGTACAGGTACTTGATTTTGCGCGGGAAAGCCGCCAACCCGCAATACATGTACGTGGGTGGTCAGCAAGCGGTTAATACATTTATTTTGTGAACAACCTCTACAGCTTCCTAAATCAGCCTCATAAACTTGCATTGTGAGAAGGAGCAGTAAAGCACAATATTTTTATACCCCTGCAGAGCAGTAAGCAGACCCTGCACAAGTAATGAGCCAATATGGCTGCCCTCATGTATATCTATAATTGAACTTATACAAAGAATCATGGTTTTAAGAACATTAACATATAATAAGAGTGTTTACAGTACACCAAGCTGGCCTCTTTATATGGAACTCGAATGCTCCTTTCACACTAGAGGTATCATTTACAGCCCCCCTGAAAAGCGGTCTGTGGAGGGTGGTGAAAGGATGACAGTAAGTGAGAATTCTGCCTCCTGATCTCTTTTTTTTTTTTTTTTTTTTTTTATAAATTTTCCTTATTTTATTTCTGAACAGTACATTTTACATTACAGGACTGCACAGCAACTGCCAGCCAAGTGTTTGGCTCGTGGTTGCAGTGCAGCCTCATTCACTTAAATGGGAGGGTTTGACAGGCAGCGCCACCTGTCAAACTCTGCTGTAGCATTTAAATTTACATGCCGCAAAGCTCCAAGCAAGCGGCACCATGTTCTCTTGTAGGTGAGCAGTAAAAAACATAAATCAATCACCTGTTTTTACTGTCCTCGGAGGCTTGTGTGGCACCTAAAAATGAATTGCATAGCCTACATTAAACTTTGAAGAATGTTAGACTTGAAGTGGTTGTAAACCCTTACATTTAACCACTGAAGTGACCAGCCTAAAATGATACACAGAGATGAAACACATTCTCCTACATAAGTTGTACCTGTTAATTTGCAACACTCTCCTCTACAGTCTTCCAAAACACACATTTTACATATATCTCTAAGTAGCAGAAAGCAGGGGAGGGGGTGGGGATCTGATGTCTCACACACTGCAGAACACAGAGCTCCGACAAATCTGATAGCTGATTGGAGGGAAGGGACACACTCGCCTCTAACAGGCTCATAAAGAAAATCACAGAGCTGAATCTGAGTCATCTGATATGTGCTGGAGTGGGCAAGCCATCTCCCATGAGGCTGAGGTGTCGGCTAGTCTTTTCAGTGACACATGCAGACAGCAGAGGGATCAGAGAAGGACCAGGCTCAGTGCTTTGGATTCAGGCTAGTGCACACTACAGAAGGATGTTTCAATTCTCATGTCGGAACCACTGAAGGCTGGCCAGACACTAAAAAAATTCTGTTTAACAACTTTTGTTCAGGAACGTTCCTTCGATTTTCATATTTTTAGTGGAGTCAGTGCTTTGTTTGTTTTCAGCCACAGTGATGAAGTGATGACAAAATCTGAAGGCGTTGGATGGAAACGTCTTCTCGAGCAAATTTCTAACAATGAATAATCATGAGAAATCATTTTTAAAATGTGATTTTTGGAAATAATGTAAATTAAATTTTGAAGTACTTTTGAGCTACATTCGTCAAGTCACTGAATGTACTGATACATATTTTTGCACGAATATTCATATTAACGTTTGTTTTTAAATCTACTAGTATATGGCTCTGAGTTTTGTGACCTTAAAATGCAATTTGCAGCCATATACATTTATATGGTCACCAAATCCTATTTTAATTATTTAAAATAGGGGGCAAAAAATACCACAAATATGTTTCAGTAGAGGGAAATTGTTCAACGAAAGGCCAAAAATCTATCTGCAGTTGTTTATAATAAATGTATAAACTAAATGTCATCAAAAGAGGGTTTGTACTTATCAACGTGTGACTGCTTTGAATGCGGGCAAATAAAGAAAATACACTGCTCTATGCACATGCGCCATGTGCTAAATATGAAAACAGAAAAATATACCTGGGCTACTGGTTTAGAAATCATAATCTTTTTGCATCAACAATTTAATGTGCCTCAATGTAAACACATAAAACACTCCGTGGTTAGCAAAATGTGTAATGCAAGGTATTGCAGCTATTTTATGATCACCACTTCCTTAAGGTTCATCAATGTTTCCATATTTTAATAAGAAAAGCAGCAGTGTGCAACCTAAACTGAATCAACATTTTACACAAGCTGATTTTTAATTATAATGAATTAAAATAAACTGTACAGCACTGAATGCTTTATGTGCTGTGCAATTTAGAAAAAAATAATCCTATATGAACGTATGCACATATTCCAAAAGTTTTGCTGCAGATATAGTAGACTAGATAGAATATTAGTCGATTTACTAAAATGTCTAAAGTAAACATTTAGCCTTGGCTTAATGATCCTGAATAAAATATTTTTATTTACTTGGCAACAACATATATCACATGTATTAAAGTAACAGGTATGCAAAGAATAGGGGCAATTTGAGAAGAACGCAGGTAGCCAGCCTCCTGCTGACATTTTCAAACATTACTAAAATCAATAAGCTCAAAAAGAAACCTCAAAATGAGTTAAATATATTAAAGCGGTGTTAAACTCAAAACCAAAAATGTAATAAATTGCAGCTTACCGATCATTAGATGTCAGGAAACCAGTACTTGTGCAGATAACATTTGTGCCTGCACACTAATGGACTCTGGCCAGTAACTGACATGCACGGACACGTCAGCATATCCATATGTGCCAGAGGTTCTTTGGTGTACACATCTGGGCCCATTGGCACACATCTGCACCTGTTCAGTCCCAGGAATGGCGCCAAGCTGCCTTTTTAAAGGAGGCCCTGATGTGTGCGGATTGTTGGATGTTCCCCAGCTCCGTGATCCTTGCAACCGTGCTTCCTGGTTACTCTGCTGCCTGACTACCTGTTACTGACTGTTCAAGGATATCTCTCTGACTCTCTCCTCATCCTGATCCTTGCTTGCTGCTGGACTTTGCTCCTGGTCAACCTCCTGTGTTTGGCGTGACTTGTCTCCAGACACCGCTCCTGCTACTACTGCCTATCTGTACATGACCCTGGCCTGTTTCCTGATTGCTTCTTCTCTCCAGTTGTCTGCCCGTGTAGGACTTTGGTTCTTGTTTTCTGACTGCGTCTCTCTGCCTGCTCCTGAGCCTGACAATCCCGCCTACTAGATCTGATTTCCGGGTCCCCATTCGGTATTCCTAAGCTATCAGTGCACGGATTGCTTACGGCTACTGATCCTGAGTTGTTCTACCTACACCTACCACCATACTGGCAGAACTTCTCTACCGATCATCCCTTACCGTCCAGGTTCCTGGCATCCATGCTACTCTGAGCTTCAAACACTCCTGATCCCATATTCAGGTGTGTTTGGACCAGAGCTACAAGGGGAGCCCTTCACATCACTTCAGCCTCCACCAAGATATGTGACAGATATAGTGACTACATTATTATTATTTTTTTTTAGGCTTTTTTCACCCTCTGTTTTCACCTGATGATCTGGACAGTAACACACCTTCTGTATTAGAGTGCCGCCACTCTGGATGAAGGAGCACAGGGGCACCTTTGGACAGTAGCATTGTTAATCTTGTGGGAGGGGGTGTTAGATGTACTAGCAGATTTAGATACACTAACAAAATTGAAGCCAAACTCCAGCTTTTTTTTCCTTTTTGGGATGAAGGTTTGACATGAATAAAAGCGGACCACTGTAAGCACCCCTGCCAGTAGTGAAATGTTTGGTTCAACACTAACTGCTACATCTGCAAGTGAGCTTGTTCTTTTGAAAAACAATAGCTTTATAGGCCAAATCACCAGGTGAAAATAAGGGAAAGAAAGCCTAAAAAAGAAAACAAATGCAGACATCACACCTAAGAATTGGTAAGCTGCAATATAATAAAGGTTTGCTTTTGGGTTTAATGCTGCATTCATTGAGAAATGGCCAGTGCATAATAAGTAATGGGATTGAGAGGGAATCTTACTTTACAGTGTTTAATTTAAAGTTGAACTATAGAAACCTTAAAAAAGTGTGTCATTTGGTGGTTTGAGTCACACAATGCAGTGATGAGGCAGAACCATGAACAACAATACAGTGCCCTGAAAAAGTATTCAAACTCCTTGAAAGTTTCCAAATTTTATCATGTTACAACCAAAAACATAAATGTATTTTTTTGTGATTTTATGTGATAGACCAACACAAAGTGGCACAGAATTGTGTAGTGGTAGGAAAATGTTTTACAAATAAATATCTGAAAAGTGTGGTGTGCATTTGTATTCAGCCCCCTTTACTCTGATACCCCTAACTAAACTCTAGTGGAACCAATTGTCTACAAAAGTCAACAGTCTACAGATTAACATGTACAAATACATAAGTGGTCCATATAGTGAACTTGGTGTTGAGTTATTCACTTTAAGATCATCACAAAGGACAAGGAGGCACTCTCTACATCTAGAGGAAAAAAATGTAATCTCCAAATATGGAAAGGTTTCTTCACAGTTAGAGCTGTGAAAATGTGGAATAGACTCCCTCCAGAGGTGGTTCTGGCCAGCTAAGTAGATTGCTTTAAAAAAGGCCTGGATTCTTTCCTTAATGTAAATAACATAACTGGCTACTAACATTTATAGGTAAAGTTGACCCAGGGAAAATCCGATTGCCTCTTGTGGGATCAGGAAGGAAATTTTCCCCCGCTATAGCAAATTGGATCATGCTTTGCTGGGGTTTTTTGCTTTCCTTTGGATCAGCTGTGGGTGAAGGATTGTGTATATGGGATTATATGGTTATATATATTTTTTCTTTTTTTTATTGGTTGAACTAGATGAACTTGTTGTGGCTTTTTTCAACCTGGCTAACTATGAAACTATGTAAGTCTACTAATTAGTAAACAGAGTCCACCTGTGTGTAATTTAATCTCAGTATAAATGCAGCTGTTCTGTTAAGTCCTCAGATGTTTGTTAGAGAACCTTTGTGAACAAACAGCATCATGAAGGCCAAGTAACACACCGGAAAGGTCAGGGATAAAGCTGTGGAGAAGTATAAAACAGTGTTAGGTTATAAAAAAATATCCCAAGCTCATGGAGCACTGTTCAATCCATCATCTGAAAATGGAGAGTATGGCACATTTGTAAACCTACCAAGACACGGCTGTTCACCTAAATTGACAAGCTGGGCAAGGAGAGCATTAACAAGAGAAGCAGCAAAGAGGCCCATGGTAACTCTGGAGGAGCTGCAAAGATCCACAGCTCAGGTGGGAGAATTTGTCCACAGGACAACTATTAGTCATGTGATTGATATTGATTATACAGAGTTTGTCATGATTTTTAATGCCGCCATCATGGTTATACCTCCTCTGCATACAGTCTTCCTGTTTTCCCCGGATGTGGTATGTAGAGAGGTCATCCATTCCGTTCCAGCCCCCCGCCCCTTAGTCTATTTATATCCAGCTCACTACCTACAGGCCAGTCCTTGCCTGAGGAAGAGGCGCGGCCTTACTGACACCTGGGCCGTTTCCGCCTATGAAACGCGTCGCACAGTGAGTGATGTCACGGACCTGCGCCCCCGCCTCCCGCGCTCCAAGCCTCGTCCTGGATACACAGCCGGCAGCTTACCATCCTCCAGTGGACGTACATAGACTGGTTATAGTGTGTGGAGACGGAACCCCCCCTCGCTGCAGAGTATCCTAAGTGACGCCACTACGGACTGGCTTTCCATGCTGCTTACCCTTCTGCACTTTGTGAGTGTTTTTATACCATTGTGAATAAATGTTCTTTTAAATATTGCACTTAGAGGCGCCTCCTTCTCTCTTTTTCTCTTTTAGCAGACACGAAGCCCGGTTCAGCTTCTCAGGATTGGCTGCCTTCTCTCCAGGATTATCCTAAAAAAACGTTTTAAAAAAACTTTTCTCCTTCTCACCTCTCAGACTATATGAAGTGGTAGGGACGTTTTTCTCCACTTCCCCATAAGACTGCCTTGTATATAAATTTTTTGGACATAGTGACTGGGCTGATAACAACTGTGCGCATATAATTGTTTTTTCCCAACTATTAGTCATGCAATCCACAAATCTGGCCTTTATGGAGGAGTGGCAAGAAGAAAGCCTATGATGAAAGAGTCATAAGTTCCATTTGCAGTTTGCGAGAAGCCATGTGGGGGACACAGCAAACGTGGAAGAAGGTGCTCTGGTCAGATGAGACCAAAATGGAACTTTCTGGCCTAAAAGCAAGACGCTATGTGTGGCGGAAAATGAACGCTGCACATCACCCTGAACACACCATCCCCATCGTGAAACATGGTGGTGGCATCATGTTGTGGGGATGCTTTTCTTCTGCAGGGACAGGGAAGCTGGTCAGAGTTGATGGGAAGATGAATGGAGCCAAATACAAGGCAATCTTAGAAGGAAACCTGTTAAGAGTCCGCAAAAGACTTGAGACTGAGGTGGAGGTTCACCTTCCAGCAGGACAACGACCCTAAACATACAGCCAGAGCTACAATGGAAAGGTTTAGATCAAAGCATATTAATGTGTTAGAATGGCCCACTCCAGAAGTCCAGACCTAATTCCAATTGAGAATCTGTGGAAAGACTTGAAAATTGTTGTTCAAAGACACTCTCCATCCAATCTGACAGAGCTTGAGCTATTTTGCAAAAAAGGGGCAAAAATTGCACTCTCGATGTGCAAAGCTGGTAGAGACATTCCCAAAAACACTTGCAGCTGTAATTGCATCAAAAGGTGGTTCTACAAAGTATTGACTGAATACAATTGCACGCCACACTTCACATAGTTATTTGTAAAAAATTTTGTAAACCATTTATCATTTTCCTTCCACTTCACAATTATGTGCCACTTTGTGTTGGTCTATCACATAAACTCCCAATAAAATACATTTACGTTATTGGTTGTAATGTAACAAAATGTGGAAAATTTCAAGGGGTATATTTTTTCAAGGCACTGAGCCTCTTGTGTAACATATTTTCTTGGATTCTCTAAATGGGCAGAGGTCTTAAATGAGCATTACTGTACACAGTGCTTGGCCATCTTCATCAACAGCATAGTGCCGTGATGGTGAACCTTGGCACTCCAGATGTTTTGGAACTACATTTCCCATGATGCTCATGCACTCTGAAGTGTAGCTGAGCATCATAGGAAATGTAGTTCCAAAACATCTGGGGTGCCATTGTTCGCCATCACTGGCATAGTGTGTGAAGCCAGACAGATACTTTACACAGTCAAGATGGCACAACTTATTTCAACAACTGATGGGGTGAAAAGGCTTTCTAGCACCACATCTTTATTAAAGAGGAATAAAGCATTTCATCGCTTGTGTCATATTCTTTATCATTTTATGGGACTAGAATTTTTTATTTGTGGGTTTTACTTTTGACTGCAGTTCAGACTTAAAATGGTGAGTTACAAATAAAATGCTGGCTTCTGTAAAACGGTCTGTCTTTTATATTACTCAATTATAGATACAAACATGTTTATCAGAATTTAACATTTTCATTATAAAGGGGTCTGGAGGTAGCAATACTCAAAAGTGTTTTCCGGTCTATGGTATCACAGGAGAAAAATACTAACTGCCATTTTGGTCATGCCATATGCCTCAGGCCCCTTTCATACATGCAGATAGTTTGTCCCTTTTTCCCCTATCCATTGACGAATGAAAAATGGACATCAATGCATCGTTATGGAAAAAATGAATGTAAACGGATTAAGTAAAAGTTTTGGAATGCCCCAAGGGATAGACCTTAATATCTGGGCACCATCTCCCTGAATTTAGTATAAAATAGTAAAAAGGTAAAGAATATTGGGATTTTAAGGTGCCATAGAACAACCAGTTTTTTTAGTTAAAAAAGACACAGGACAATTTATTTAAAAAAAAAGGGGAAAGAAGACATTTCACTAGTACATCACATAACATTTCAGGTGTATGCTCTACATGTTTCGCCTTTTAGGTTCGGCTTCTTCAGGAGCCATTTTTACACCTATTTGTTTTTAACTTGGTACCAGGAGCCAAGGAGACAGAGCCACGGACACTACTGTGATACAGCCTTCCAGGGGGTATTCGACAAGCCACAGAGGGAGTAAACCACTCTATTTGATATTGCATTCATAAGTAGGTCAAAAAACATTTTTTTGTAAGTGTTGATCTTCCTGTCTCCTTCCACCAAAGGGGATAAACCTCTCTTTAGGTGCTTGATGTCTCAAGAAACAATATGCATTACCTCTCCCCAGTCTGAGGAGGTTAGATATTTTTTGCAGGGATTCAGAGGGATACAACTAATGCTGATACTGCAAAACAAATAAAACTTTTTACATTTGTGTGTGTCCACTCATCAGAGCCTGCAGCAATGCCTTTGCAATGCCATTGCTGCAGGCTCTGATGAGTGGACACACACAAATGTAAAAAGTTTGATTTGTTTTGCAGTATCAGCATTAGTTGTATCCCTCTGAATCCCTGCAAAAAATATCTAATCTTCTCAGACTGGGGGGAGGTAATGCATATTGTTTCTTGAGACATCAAGCACCTAGAGAGGTTTATCCCCTCTGGTGGAAGGAGACAGGAAGATCAACACTTACAAAAAATTGTTTTTTGACCTACTTATGAATGTAATATCAAATAGAGTGGTTTACTCCCTCTGTGGCTTGTCGAATACCCCCTGGAAGACTGTATCACAGTAGTGTCCATGGCTCTGTCTCCTTGGCTCCTGGTACCAAGTTATAAACAAAAACAAAATCGGTGTAAAAATGGCTCCTGAAGAAGCCGAACCTAAAAGGCGAAACATGTAGAGCATACACCTGAAATGTTATGTGATGTACTAGTGAAATGTCTTCTTTCCCCTTTTTTTAAAATAAATTGTCCTGTGTCTTTTTTCATGTTTTGTACAAAATAAAATTATGTTTTAACTAAAAAACTGGTTGTTATATGGCACCTTAGAATACCAATATTCTTTACCTTTTTACGAATGTAAACGGATGATCAGCCATTTACATCCGCCAACATCCGTTTTTTGAAGCGGATCAAAGCCCTATTTTTGTGAGAAACTGATGAACAGCTGATGAGAAACTGATGTAAACTGATTTAGGCCCCTTTCACATGGACGTTCCGTTCAGGTCCGCCTGTCTGTTCTTCAGGCTGACCTGAACGGACACCCCATTCTCCTCTATGGAGCGACAGATGTCAGCGGTGACATGTCCGCTGACATCTGCCGCTCTCCGATCTGATCCGTGGTCCATAAAGTCTGACGGAAGGAAACCCTATTTTTCCATCCGTCTGCAGATCGGATGACAACAGACAGACAGTCCGTTGTCATTCGATTTCCCATAGAGGAGAGCAGCACTCTAACAGATCCGTCACCGCACACAGTGAGCGGAGACAGATCTGTCATCTGCCAGCTTAGTGGGGATCAGCCAATCGATCCCCGCTGAGCAGAAACGGACCCTGTACACGGACACATCCGTGTGAAAGGGGCCTCAAGTCTGCCAGGAGGAATCTTCGTTTGCTTATGACCACGATTTAGCTGGATCTACATAAGTGCAAGCAGACCTTCTTTGAACCGGAGCGATGGGAACAGTAAATTCCTAGCTATGTTGTCTCAACATAAGCCCCTCACCCTCATCTCCATGATTAGACTTCCAGAGGGATCCATTGTTACCTCCTTGGAGGTCATACTAGGGGAATTTAGGACATACTAGAAAAAGGTCTAAAACTCCTTGCCTCCAGATTTTAAATAATCCTGTAGCCTATGCCCTCTCCTCGATTCCATAGCTCTGGGTTGGCTCTTCAACCAAAAAAGGGACTACCTTATGCAACCAATTAACGCAGAAGAGTACCTCACTGTAATACACTTATTTCTGGCTGGCAAAGCTCCCAATCCAGATGGATTCCCCATAAAGACTGGCTGAAAACAACTCATATACAGCAATCTATCCCTGTAGAAAGCTACCTACATCAACAGGGGATGCCCCAGAAAGTTTGACAACATATGGTCAAAATGGCTAGAGGTTGCCTCTACAGCCTCAATGGCGGACATAATTTAGTACATCCATTGAATTTTCAAAATTCAGTTATTTTTTCCCATCTGTAAATCTGGGTTTCCAAATCTCTGGGGAAATTGACCTGTTTAGAGCAAGGCACTCCTTTGTTCCTCTTCTCCATAGCATGAGCCACACAAATTGGTTTTTGTATTGTAACACATGCCTTTTGGCACCTTGTGTTGTAGTTGGCACCTTGGGTGTAGCACTTATTATTGTATTACTGTATTGTTTTTCTAAAGCCTTAATGAACAGAATAAAGAAAAATGAATTACGTGCAAGTCTACATATAATGCAAAAGGCATCAGGGACAAGTGTACTGGGGAGTCATACAATATCTGCACTTATGCAGCCGTTGGTTTACCAAGTAGGTAATCCAGAAAGATGATCAGCACATTAGTTATTGCTCTTAAAAAAACCCGGTCTTGCCTTGTCCATGCTGCTGGGCCTTAGGGGTCCAGGCTTGGCCCATCACAGTAAGCATACCCCCAAAAGGGTCTTCAGGGTCTGGGACACACAGCAATGGACCACAGACCTGCAGATCAACCTGCAGCTAACTATCCTCCTTGCAACTATGTGCCAAGCTGATCACCTAACATGGGATCCAGTGCCTGAAGCAAAACTTACAGACCAACCCCACTACAGTGGGACACCATAATGGTCAACAAAGGTAAACACTGTTGGTTACCAATCCAGAAAATGCTGGATAGCTCAAAGCAATGATCAGTCAAATCTTGATAGAAGAGTCTGAATTAAAAAAGAAATGGATAAAAGGGGGGGGGGGGGGGGGGGAGAAAAAAGTAGTTTGATAGAGGCGATTTAAATTTTTTTTTTTTAACAGAGGTGCTGTACCAAGGCATCCTGAGATCTCTGCAGATGTTTTTGATTAATTAGAGCAGCCAGGTCCAACTGGTAATCTTTGGGCCACGAGCCCTTCTCATTCCTTTGACCCTCGACTGGTTTAAGAATTTAAATTAAATGACTCCCCAGCTGTTCTGTTGATAAAAGCTAAATTTCCTCACATAATTTTCCATCTCAGCACTTAGGAACACATTTAAAGGTCAGTTTCTCCAGAATAAAATGTTAACTTGCACTTGTTATGAAAACTTTATATACTAGCTATTTTCTGAAATCAAGTAGGTGCTCCACTGCTAACCTAACGTAGCTGCTTCAAGATTGATTTCACTCAATTTGTCCCACATTCCTGCATCAAAGAAATTCTACAAAAGAGTTTTAGGACATTTCTGGTCTTCAGCTCGTGACAACATGCTAATTGTTTGTAAGTAAATGCATTCATTATCCTGTAGCCTATACACCTCAACCATACCAATTCAAATTGTTCTGTGGAATATATGTGAAATCATAAGCACCAATAGTTGTGACTTCTCAAGACTAGAATTAAAAACTGTAATGGCATGGAATTCTGAAAATATATTGTGACTTAAACATTTACCTCAAGCTCCTTCATCCTGGAAATGGCCTCTTTGTATACAGCTTCAAGCCTTTGTTTCTCCCACAGGATGGTCATGCTTTGCAGGGATAGGTCAAATTTTTCTTTACTTAGCTGTACACATTTCTAGAGGAAAAAATATATATGTTTGGTCATACGGAATTTAAAGTTAACCTGTGTACTTCAAAAGCGAGACAATAAGATGATGCTGAATTGGCCAGCCTTCTAATTTATAATGTCAACACAGAGCAGGTGTTCTAGGAGGGGGATAGCAGGGTACTGACTGATGTTGAAGACTTTGGTGTAGCTGTAAACTTTGAAGAAGAATTTTCCATAGTGCCTGCAGCTACAGGCTTGTTCTGTTGTTCTTAAATATGTTTAAATATTTGAATGCCCAGAGCTTGACCAAAAGTTCACTTAAAATTTTTGGGTCATCATTTCCTAATCAGAATTGGGTCCTTGCTAGGTTTAGTGAATTAATTTTTTACGTCAAACTAGAATCGGATCGCATGGGTGTTCACTCCTATGCGATCCGATTCATGTCCAAACTGTCAGTTCACAGTGCGATATGTGAGCTGAAATAGGGCTGTCGTTAACTTTGTATTGACACTCCCCTCGGTTTGCATATGGCAGTGTGAACGGCCATGCGAGTTGGGTGCAATGCGGGAACCCAGAGTGGATTTGCATCGCATCAGTGTGAACTTGACCTTAATCAATTAGTTTTCATTATGTTTTTGTAGTCATTGCAACAAAAAAAACAAAAAAACAAAAACAAACAAAACATACAAAAGCAATGCTCACTGGCCTCCCACTCATCCTATTCCTTGAGTAAATTTATTATGGAGTTCACAAACTTCTCTAGCTCAGACAGTAACGATACATGGGGATATTCCTTACTACAAAACACATATTTGATTAATAAAGAAGGTATTAGGGGGGCGTGACCGGATGAGGGAGTGTGCGGCGGCGTGTGCGGCGCCTGAACATCCAGCCTCCCAGGCATCCTGAGAGCCCGGCATCTCGGAGGACTCCACCGGACCGAGTCGGACGTCACACAGGGGGATGACTGAACACCCTGAGAGCGGTGTGTAGCCCCGCGGGAGACCCCGAGCGGTGACTGGCGGCTGCCGGGCGGAGCGGTGGTGTCCTGTATCTCCCCCCTCCACGGACGGCGTTGAGCTGGGAGTGGAGAGAGGTGGAGAAGTCTCGGCTGCACGGTTGATGCTAGAGGGACTGAGTGGGTGTACTCCGGTCTTTTCAGGCCCCATCTCCAGCTCACAGGAAGAGCAGGCACTACACTGGCGTCAGAACCGTGAGTAACTGGGCTGGTGCATACTCCATTTGTACCGCTCTAGCGCTTATGTTTGTGTAATTTGGCTTATATGCCTGCACTTGTACCTGTTATATGCCCTCCGCTGAGTGCTCTCAACGAAAAAGTTTACAATGTGAATCACACCTGCCTTCCTTGAAGCCTGGTCACCGTGGTACATAAAACAGGGGTCAGCGTATGTCTGCACCTGTTAGGTGCTATTTCTTTGGTGTTATTTGCCCCTTTATAGCCGTACGGGACTGGAATCAATAGTCCCCGCCTCTTTGTTCTTCCGTTACCCCGTAGGTCGATGGGGGCGTACGGTTCTCTTTACGAGGCGCAGGTTTTAGTCTGAGTCGAGACACTGATAACTAAGGTCAGGGCATGCCGATATTTCCCCGTTTATTGTGGTTTCTTTATCGTGGATTGTCCACGTCTGTATGCGACTGGGGACAAAATACATGGTGCCACTGGTCCGAAGTTCCTTCCGTCCACACTAAGTGTAACATTTGAAAAAGCAACTCTCGTGAGTCGCCTCCCGTATATTGTCCATGTTCACGTCCGTATATTCGGTTTAATGTGTTTGTATTCGCGATCTCGCCATGTTTACCTCATACGTGGTCGGGTCAATGAGTGCCAAGACTGCGGTCACATCACGGACGAGAAGGACACTCGACCTCTACCCCGGACTTTTCTGGCCTCATGTGGGTGAGTCAGGGAGATCGTAGTTGGCACGTCGGCTCTGAAGAGGTGGAGAGAGGTGAGGGACAGAGAAT
>BLSH010290872.1:110058-124083 GCA_018402905.1 Glandirana rugosa | reverse complement strand
TCGTCAATAGGATAATCATAACCGTATTGAATCCTGAGACCAGTGAAGATGCGCACCCCTAATGTATACTGTATCTATCCTTGAAGCAATTCATTTAAATGACAAGGAAGCAGTATTTAAAAATCAATCTGTGCACATCCATAAAAAAATGCAAGTCAATAAGTATTCTGACTCCTAACTGTTGTAATGGCGACTTATCCCTTGTTGAGACCTCTATGCCTGGCCTGTATAAGCAGATATGATCACCGCAGACAGCTCTTATCAGATAGTGACTCACCAATTACCGATTTCTTCCACGAGCGTTTATTCATTGGAATAGCAGGTACAGCATACAACAAATGTGACAGATGGTCGAAAGATGGTAACTGCAGGTCAAAACATAGTAATGTGTCCTAGGATGCGAGTAGATTGAGTGAGGCCTTCTAGCATGTAGCCATATTCTTTACCTCATGAGAGAGAGGACACAGGAAGAGGAACTAGAAAGGCAGAGTGCACCCGGAACAGGAAGTTACAGAGTAGAGTGAACTAGGAAGAGGAAATAGCTCACAGAGGATGGGAGGTACACACTTAGAAAATACAATAGAAAGGTGTAATATCCAAAAGAACCACAAGATGGCATTGTAATAACCAACTATAAAAACATTACTATAGCTGCATATTTATGTTACATGGAAATCATGTAACAGAACAATAAGCATATCATGGCATGTTTTACGATTGGTGTTCCTCCCCGAATAGCTTAGACCAGGGGTGTCAAACTGGCGGCCCTCCAGCTGTTGCGAAACTACAAGTCCCATCATGCCTCTGCCTGTGGGAGTCATGCTTATGACTGTCAGCCTTGCAATGCCCCATGGGATTTGTAGTTCTGCAACAGCTGGAGGGCCGCCAGTTTGACACCTGTGGCTTAGACACATATGATATACTATTTACGGCTACAGTCATTTATAGTGCTTATAGATATTACAAGGGGGTTTCAGCTTACAGTGTACCACACTTTATCACATTCAGTTTAAGGCCCCATTCACAAATGGCAATTTTCTGCTTGAAGCTTGTAGCTCTAAACTGCTCACCAAGCCAAATCCCATTAATTTCAATGGCCCCTGTTCACATATGAGTGTTCTGCCGCCTGAAGCGAAACCCCTGTTGTTCAAAAAAGTACATGAGCTTCTCTTTGGCAGATAAGTGTTTTTGGCCCTGTAAACTTCACTAGAAATGATTGACTTGAGAGTTTTATGAGCGTTTGGTCGCTCGTTTTCTGCTCAAACAGCAGCCCTGCACCCCTAATTTCCTCTCCCTCTCCTCCCCCTAATGCTTTCTATTTTCTAAACAAAAACGCCTGAAGCTGTAAAACACTTTAAAAAAAGCTTACATAAAAGCTGCAAAAAAAAAAAAAAAAAAAGCCAGTAAAATCGATACGCTCAGGTGTGAATGGAACCTAAAGAAGAACTCCAAAAACATGAAATACATTGCTTGATCATGCTGTAGATATGTGTAAATTTGTATAATCAGGCTGAGGAAATGTATGCAACTTGTTTTGTTGCTGGTTGGAATTGATAAGATAAATAGGATTTTTGTACTCGCCATTAAATTATTTTCTTGGACTTTGCTGAGAGACAGACGAAGTCTCAATTGTTCAGATTATACTGCTGTTTACAAGGAGTACTAAAACCTGGCAAACAAAAAAAAAATATTGTAGACCAGCCCAGGATAATCCCTCCTACTACCAGCAAGCCTTAGTTTCGTAGCAAGTAGTATTGAGAGTATGTTAGTTAACACAAAGGGGTGGGACTTGTGTCCATCTATTCACTCCAAGAAAAGGAAGTTACAACAAGTAGAAAAATACCATTTTCTTTTTTGTTCATTCAGGGACAAAGAAATTATTCTTTTTTTTTCTGTCTCTTGAAGCAAATTGTGTTATCCTATGTGTCCATGCACACTTTTTTTTTGTCTAGAAGCATTTTTGAAGCTTGAGCTTCTAGGTGCAGAAAAAAAAAAAACACAAAAAAAATGCGTTTTTGGTTTTTAAATTCTGCTAAATGCTGTGAACTGCTGCTAAGAGCCAGTTTCCAGCATTTTTTTTTTCTTCCTTAGCGGGCGACTGTCCTGAACAACCAGTGAATAGCTGGTTAAGGAGAGCGGCGGCAAGCCGACCGCTGCATCCTTACACGGATGTCTCAGGTCTGGTAGGGATTTTGAGGGGAACCCCACGCCAAAATGTTTTACAAAAATGGCATGGCGAAAAATGCCCCCCACACCCGAACCATACCAGGCCACATGTCCTCAAAATGGGGGTGGGGTTCCCCTTAAAACCCATACCAGAACCAACCCCAAAATGTTAAATGCCGGCAATTCTTTGGTTTACATTCCTGACATTTTCCTACATTCATGACAGCTGATGAGTTTGTCCAAACAGTCCAACTGACGGAAGAGTAAGGCCTCATACACACAGGCGTATGTTAAAAAATAAGCAAAACGTCGGGCCCAACGTCAGGGAAAAATCAGCGTTTTTTTGGCATTATGCATCAGTGTTAGTGAGCGTCGGCGTCAATAGGCGTTTAAAAATAAATCCTTTGCTATTTTTCAACCTAAAAACGCCGGCACGGCGTTAGAGAGCGTTTTGCGGCATGTGTGTCAAAAACGACAAAACTTTACAGCCTTGGAACGTGCTGGCCATGGAATTTCAGCTCACTAACGTCGATGCCCTCTACAGCTCAAAAATGCCGCCGTTTTTATGGGGCTATTGACTAACATGGAGAGCTGCAAAAAGCGCCAAAAAAGTGGCGTCAAAAAACATCCGTGTGTATGAGGCCTTAGGCTCCATGCACACTGCTGCCTGTAAACGGACGTTTAAGCCCCATTCACACCTGAGCGTTTTGCAACTTGAAGCCTGTAGCTACAAAACGATGGAGGGGAAAAAAAAAAAAAAATTCAATGATTCTCTATAGAGATGGTTCACATCTCCACTCAAACGCCTGAAGCCAAAAGCCTGAAAATGCTTGAAGCTCAAACATGTTCTGGAAGCATTTTTTCAGGCAGATTTGGGGCGGTTTTCTGCTTTTTACATTGGTGACCTTTTGACCTGTACAAAACCGCAGTAAGAATCAAGGTATAATCATGCAGCTTTCTGCCTGAAAACGACACACTCAGGTGTGAATGCAGTCAATTGGAATTTGGGCATTTTTCAGCTACCCCTGAACTCCTCTAATGTTATCTCATCAGTCCATATACAGAGGGTCATTTAAGGTCGTTTCCAGGCAGCAGAGTTTAGAGGCTTTTCTTGTAAAGCAAAAAAATGCGTTCAGATGGAAGTTCAGAGGCATTTGAAATGCCAAATGCCTGTAACAGCTTGTAAATGCGCCTAAACGCGGCAACTCGCATCTAGGAGCGTTTCGTTTAGGAGTGTTTTTTTTTTTCTTTTTTAAATGGTAACGCCTGTAGACGTGAACGTGGCATGCAAAAGGGACGTTTTAAATGCTGGTTTCTAGCTGTCAAAAAAAAATAAAAATCATTCAGGGGAGGTTGAAAAAGCGCTCTGTGTACATGACGCCTAACTCAGCAAACTGTGCTAAAAGTCCCAAACAAAAGAACCGGGGTTGGTCTGCAGTTCAAAGAGCCACCTGAAGGACCGTACACCTGAAGATGGCTTCAGATGTCGTCTGAACATCCAACTGGTAGTACGTTCAAACAAAAGACTTGACAGCAGTCTTGAAAATATGGGAAACAGTAGCCCGGTGCCAAAAAGCCCAACAGGCAACTCAAACCTAGTATGCCGACCGGAAAATGTGGAACCAGATCCCTGAACTAAACTTGAAAAATGGCCTGTCTGAGCCACCTCAAGCTGAAGTAGCAAGAAGCTGGTGTCCCCTTACGGGGACCATCCAGGATAGCAAATAGGGGATCAGTCTTTCTGAAGGAAACAGTAGCTGAGAAATAGACTCTTGTAGCCTGGACCGCATCTAGACAACAGAGGGTAACCTGTTTTTGATGAACTTAGGGTTGGACATAGAGATGACGAACAATGTTCTAGTTGAGGTAAAAGGCAAATACTAGCTTAAGCAGGACGACAGTATTGTGCCTTAACACCCCCTTGTCCTTGTACAAAAGCAGAAAAAAAGCAGAGAATAAAGATGGCAGCTCAGACAGACACTCTCCTTGCTGAGGTAATGGCTACATAAAAACAAAACCTTGTGGGTCCAACTTGGGTACAACCAGCATGTCAGATTTTTCAGAGGCTATAGCTGCTAGCAATAACCACTGTGTTCTTCCGACAGGGAAGGCTTCCCGCAGCCCCCATGCCGGCAGAATACAATAGCGCCGTGGAAATCGAGCACCATCGAGTCCCGCTGGTCTCTGAAACAGGAAAGCAGCAACAAAGACCTACCGTATTTTTCGCACCATAAGACGCACCTAGGTTTTAGAGGAGGAAAACAAGAAAAAAAATATTCTGAACCAAAATGGTGTACTAAAATATTTACCAGTGCAGCCATATACCAGAATCCATGAAATACAGTATATACCGGTGCCATGAAATACAGCACATACCAGAGTCCATGAAATACAGCCATATACCAGAGTCCATGAAATACAGCCATATACCAGAGTCCATGAAATACAGCCATATACCAGAGTCCATGAAATACAGCATATACCAGTGCCATGAAATACAGCCATTTACCAGTCCCATGAAATACAGCATATACTAGTGCCATGAAATACAGCATATACCAGTGCCATGGAATACAGCCATATACAGTACCAGTGCCATGAAATACAGCCATATACAGTACCAGTGCCATGAAATACAGCCATACACAGTACCAGTGCCATGAAATACAGCCATATACAGTACCAGTGCCATGAAATACAGCCATATACAGTACCATGAAATGCAGCCATATACCAGTCCCATGAAATGCAGCCAATCACCAGAGTGTCCATACAAAGCAGCCCTACCTGTGCCTTAGGAGAGAGCTGACAGGGAGACCTATTCGGATTTCCCGCTGCGCCAACTGTGATGATGTCATCAAAGGTGCGCCTGACACCCATAAGACAGAGCAGCCCAAGCGGCCGCCACTGCAGTACCCCATTTTTTGGCCACTGGGGCTGCTTTGTCTTCTCACTGTGTGCGAAGTGACAGCGGCGCTCGTCATGTGACTGCGGGCACCCGTCGGCGACAGAAGGGGGGGGGGTTTGGCTGCTACATTTGCACCACAAGACGCAGGGACACTTTCCCCCATTTTTTTGGGGGGAAAAATTGCGTCTTATGGTGCGAAAAATATGGTAACCCTTGATGGTGCTGAGAGCAGGTGTAGAAAGGAGATTTCTCCCATGGAAAATCTCCTAGGGTGAAAGCTCCAAAGACTTGCACCAGGAGAAGAAGTATTTTATACCCAGTGAAACTCTGCACTAGCAAAAAACTATATATAATAATGTGCATCACTTAGGGAGTCACACTCACAATTACCTGAATACACAGTACTCAAAACACATGAAAAATAGATACGTTGAGCTCTCTCTTTAAAAGTGATTATTCAATCTAATTATTATATTATTTTTCAAGATGGTATATGTTTTAATCTGCAGAATATCTCAAAAACACTTTTTGGTTGTTCAATGGTCACTAAAAATGTAAAATTCTGCATTTTTTTTGTTTGCTAGAAAATTACTTAGAACCCCCAAACATTATATATTCTTAAGCAGAGGTCCTAGAGAATAAAATGGTGGGTGTTGTCGATTTTTATGTCATACGATATATGCACAGCGTTTTTTCAAATGCAAATTTTTGGAAAAAATAATAATGAATTTTAGTGAACACAAACACAATATAATACCTAATTTTTGGTAAAATATAAAAGATGTTACTACACATAAATATATATTGAATATGTCACGCTTTGAGATTGGGCACGCCAGTGGAATGGCAGCAAACTTTACATTAAATTATCCATAGCTGATGCTTTAAAAGCCTTTACAGGTTACAAGTTTAGAGTTTTTTTTATATTTTATTATTTAATTTCTATTAGACCCCATATCTCTCCTCTGGCCTCGAAAGCATCTCTGGCCGGTGACGGTTTGTAAACAACAAACCAAAACCAGAAGTGACAAAATCCTCTTTGCTTCCGGCCTCTGACATAAGGGGTGGCCCCCTTTAATCGCTTGTAAAAGTAAAGCCTCTCTGGTCACTTTTACATTGTGCAGAATCACCAGCTGAAGAAACCTGCACCAAGATCATGTTTGCAGCTGTAAACATAATTCTGGTATATGCACCTCAATACAAGACTGTACAGTGTATTGAGGTGGTTAAAGGGGTACCACTACACATCTTTTTTTCATACCAGGTCAAGTATGCCTTTCACGTGTGAAGATCATGTGAGAAGTAAGACTTCTAGCTTTAATTGCAGTAATCACTGATTCAGCAATGCCCCTGTTGCTCAGAACTCAAGCTTCAACAGCCATGCACTCAAAGCCATCAACTGTGAAGCAGAATGGCAAATTGAAACAGAAGATTTTGACAATCTGAAAGAGCCCATAAAGCATCCACCAGAAGTCTTATACGGTCACACCTGCCTGGGTCAATGCAGTGCAACGAGCATCACTGGAATTCCCTCTATCTCAGCAGATAAGAAAGTTTCAAGGGGAGGTATAGATCAATATGTACTGATCCCACAGAGCTATCAGCACATCCACTGCTTCTGATAAAGGATTCCTGTACCTGAAGACAGACCTGTAGGGTTTACTTTTAAACCTGGGAGGTCAGGTGGTCCACATCCTGCATTCCATACCTGTGGCATGGGTCCTGGAACATCTTCAGGTGTAGGGACTACACCCCTGGGTTCAGACACTGCCAGCTGAGGAAGTCTGACTGCCAAGACAATGTCCAATCCTCTGGTAGACAGCAATATAACTGGACAGTATGTAACTTACTACCTGAAGATTTAAGACTTTCTGTATCCCTCAATGGATGAGAACGAAATACAAAATAGCAACTCACAAATAACTATAATAAAGTACAACAAATATGAATTGCAGATCCATAAAGCATCATGAATAGCCTGGTACATCAGAAATGCAATGACTAAACGACCCCCCCCGTGGGAGGCAATATATTTGATGTAAATAATGTTAGAGCAATATACTAATTACCCAACTGCTTTCCCACATTCATTCCAACAGAGCTGCACATTTGACTTGTGGAAAACAATAGAGCCCTGCAGGAAGCTGAAATGTAGTTATCATGTAACAACTTCAAAAACCACAGTGTACATAGACATTTTGCAACAGATGAAAGTTTGTTAACTTACCTATCATATTTGGTACTAATTCTCTGTTCTAACTGTCGCTTTTTGGTTTTCATATCCAGTATTTCTTTTTTCCGTGACCTTAGTTGATTATCTCGTTTCTCTAGCAACTTCTGGCTATCAGTTAGTTCACGCATTTGGTTGTCCAAGACTGAGCATCTTTCCTCAATCTCCTAAAATTACCAACACAAGTTGAAAATAAATAAATAGCGAACTTCTAATAGCGGTATCACACACACCATATAAACAAACATAGTAGGATTTTATTATGTTTATTCATAAAGCAGCAAATAGTCTTTAGCTTACAAAAGCCTGTAGATATCAGAGCAACAGTGACACCTGCAGGTAATACAGGAATACACATTCACTGAGAATGACATGATCTTCTATCTTAAAGTAGTGTGCTGTGTTGTTCTCTCTCTAACTTTTGTTCCACTATGCCATCCATCACTCATCTTGCCATTCATAGCTGTGACCTTCCACATAATTGGAATACTCTCCCCAATGACTGTGAAACCCCACTCTGAAATACAGTCTCCTGACACTCTCCTCATCAACTTGCGTTACACATAGATACCTCAGTCTTCAAGTCAATTTCTCATTCATTGTAGTACGCCTTTATTCCTGGTTATATACAGAACTTACATTCATTTGGCACTTAGCCCTATTTCTGTTGATGTTAAATGCCATGCCTTGCAATTCAGCGATCAAATGCCATGACCTCAGTGGCATGTAGATACTTCTGGCCCTATATACAGCCTACGGATTCAGAAAAAGACTAAAGCTTACCATATAGACGCTTCAAATTTTGGCCAATACAGCAAGGATCGGCCGAGATTTGAACCACGTATGGGCAGGCTGATTGTACCCAAGTCAATCCGTCGATTGACTTGGGCACAAGCAGCAAGTCAGATTTTAGGAAGCGATTATTGCCAGCAATTATAGCAGCTAGCTAATATCGCTGTGTTCTCCCAGCAGGGACGGCTCCCCATGCCCCCCTGTCTGGAGAACACAACAGCTCTGCGGGAGGGATTTCTCCGTCAAAACTGACTATGCTGATTAGGGAATCAAGCGATTTCCTTTGTTTGCAGGAAAGGAAATCGTATCATCTATGGCCTGACTAAGGTTTACGTAATTACCTCTTACCGCTTACACAGCTTGTTAGTATTTTGCACAGGACAGTTCTTAGCACAGTGCACCTCTAAGTGTTAAAAACCATACAAACATAGGACTGAAGTAAGATTATCCTTTTTCACAGGTGTGCCTTTTTAATTTAACATACATGAGTTGCCATTTGTATGGTTTAAAATAAATTGTTTTTACTCCTACACTTAAGAGGTACCTTTGTTTATTTCAGCAAAGATGGAATCTGGCTTCTATTCCTATGTTGGTGGCAGCCCATAGCGAATGAACACTCATTTATCTTTACTCCTATGTTATATGGACTTCCTTAACACCCTTGGGTTTAATGAGAACAAATAGCGTTTGCGCCTTTTCCTTGTATTGTTCTTAGCACAGTACTGTGCTGTTTGCTCAGTATAAATTTTGCCTTGAGTCAACAATAAAGTAATTATGGAGGTTCATTTAGATCAGGGGTGCCCAAGCAGTGGTCCAGGGGCCACATGTGGCCTGTGGAGCCCTCTGATGTGGCCCGTGACTTCCTGCTCTGGGATGGCTGGTTGTCAAGACCAGATCACGGGTTGCAGACCCGCCATCCCAGAGCATCAGTGTTGTGAATGAAGCCGGAGGTAGGGGAAGCAAGCGGAGTGATACAAAATGCACCCTGCCTGGGACAGCAACAGCTAGCGATACCTGAATGGAAAACTATACGTAAAGGTAAGTTTATTACTGAAATCACAGTGTATATATGAACATATCTGTTCTGCAGTGGTTACTGAGTGGCTTTCAAGCTTATCCCCAGGGTTAGCTGCACTGTGCCATAGACTGTTATTACCTGTGGGTTTGGTGCACTTTCAGAAAGTGCGCCACACCTGCAGGATATAATGGGACTCTATGGCAAAGTGCAGCTAACCTGCAGGAAATCCACAGGTGCATTGCGCTGCACCCACGGTGTGGGTAAACCGCAGTGCTTCAGTGTGAAAGCAGCTTAGACCACTTTCATACGATCATTCTGACCCAAATGGACCCTCCATTCATCTCTATGGAGCAGCAGATGTAAACGGACTTGTGTCCATTTACACCCGCCTAGCTCCAATCCGATCTGCAAAAAAAAAAAAAAAAACAGAAGGGGATCCGTCCCCTTCCGTCTGGCAGATCGGAGGGCTCATACAGTAGAGTGGGCTGCGTCTGTGTCCACTCATTGTGGCCCGCAACCGGTTACCAACTCCCTTTATTGGCCCTCGCTCTTAAAGAGGTTGGGCACTCCTCATTTAGATAATCAATATAAAAGGATAACTTCACTTTTGTGGGGAAAAAATACAGCAAATAAAAAGTATAAAATACCATATACAACTGCTACAGAAGCCATAATGTAATTAGTTATTTTATTATTGTTATTAAAAATTACCTTTCCTTTTCAAATCTGCATCTGCTGCAATGTTATATAAATTGAATGCAATATGAAAGCTTACAGGCATTCTGTACACAGTTGGTGGACGCAACGCCTTCAGAATTGTAATTTCCTGTTTGTTTGAGAAAATCTGCACTAAGATGCAAGTCAGGTTATAGGCAAAAAAGTAATTTTTTGGTGAGATACTTCCGAAGTGTTAATCACATCTAAAGAGATGCAACCGCTGCAACTTTACTCAGAACCCTGAAAGCGCATCAGCTGCTTGTATTGAATTAGTCACTCCCATTGAGAAGCAGTCTTGCACAAGACATGATCTAATTCCTTCAGAGCAGAAACAGGTAGGAATCTGAAACAAGATTTGTTAAAAATCTTTGTAATGTACATTGATCTTTCAGAGGGGATTTTTTTTTTTCTTAACAAAAGTGGAGTTGCTCTTTAATGCTGTTATTTAAAGGTGCAACTATTTAATTGCAAAAGAACGTACTTCTGGAGAATCTGCCACTTTACACTACATAATCTTTAGTATTTACCTTATATTGTTCAAGAACCTGTCTCCTTTCCTCCGGATCCACAGTGACTGTAAGAAATCTGGCTTCCTTCAAAGGATTGTTACTGGAGATCACTTTGTTACTATATGCAGATACCTTTGTGAGGTACCTTTCTTCTGCTGTGTACAACTGCCGGAGTTTGGTCTCTTTTATTACCTAAAAATTAAGAAGAAAAACTGAAATTACCGAAAGAGAAGTATTACAAATACCACTAGCACATTCATGATATAATTTTCATAAACTGATTTAAGTGAAAGAGGTTTTAGGAATGTTTATGGACAATGCTATGATTATAAAAGTTTCAAATTTACCAAAATATAAGGCAATAAAATGAAGTTAGAATAAAGGTTGGGGATTTTCCAACACACAGCTAGCTACCTGTTCATATGTTGTACTTACCCATCTTTGGCCCAATCTAGTCTGGTCATGTGATCCAGCTCCACTGCGTCAGTCAGTGGTGGCTGCAGGGGAGAGGAGAGCCTGTTCAATGTGGCTGGAAATTCTAGCAGCGGTAACATCACCCATAGGCTCCCGTGTCCTATATATTGTCATGTTCCCCCCTCTCCCCTGCAGCCCCTGCTGACTTACACAGGTGAGGCGAATCACATGACCGGCCCTGAGCAGGCTGAAAATAGGTAAGTATATACATCTTTCTTGCACAGGTTAGTCAGTATAGGTGTTAGGAGGGGGAAGGGGACAGTTTTAAGACTAGTTAGGTTTAGCCCTGTATTTTACTTTAAGCAGGACAACTTGTGAACATGGAGTACCATCTTCCTGACAGAACTGAGAATAGCCAGCATTCCCTGCCAAACCTCCTCCAACTAATATGACTCTCAACTTGATTCACACCTCTGCCTGCATGTGTCCCTGGTGCACAGTCCATTGAAATCCAGAGAAATGTGTCAAACCTCACATGTCAGCTGGCTATGACTTGCATTGTGCAGTGCTAAGCATGGATGTTGAGGATTTATATTGATTTCAATAAAAAAACACATCAGGCAAAAAAGCACCAACTATTATTTGCAAAAAGATGTCAGCAATGGCCATCTCCATGCTATATTCAGGAACAGTTTCATTTAAGCATTTTTGTCATCCAATTTGTGCTAGATATGGGTGATCAAAAAAATTGCAGCACTTATCTGATGTATATTTTATTACAGTAGGTTACAACATTTCCCAACAGGTTTGATAATTTAAGCCATACATATACGGATCAGCTAGAACATTCTGACCACTGCCAGGTAAAATGAATAGCACTGATTATCTTGTTACAACCAAAGTGGGTGAGATATTATAGGTAGTAAATTAACATGTTGTACCTGAAGTTTATGTATTGAAAGCAGAAAAAAATGTTAAAGCATTTGGATTTGAGTGACTTTGACAAGGGCCAAATTATAAAGGCTAGACTTTAAAACTGCAGCGGTTGTGGGATGTTCTCAGTTTTCAGTGGTCAAGGCCTACCAAAAGGGCTCCAAGGAAGCAAAACTGGTGAACCATGGGTGGCCAAAGCTCATTTATGCATGTGGCATGTAGTCCAATCCAATAGAATAGCTACTATAGCTCAAACTGCTGAAAAAGTTAACATTGGTTCTGAGAGAAAGGTGTCAGAACACAAAGTGCATTGCAATTGAGTATGAGGCTGCGTAGCCACAGACCAGTCAGGGTGCCCATGCTGACCCGTGTCCAAAGCCATGTCTGCAGCTACAATGGGTACATGAGCATCAGAACTGGACTAAGGAGCAAATAAAGGAGGTGGCTTGGTCTGATGAATTCAAGAATGCTTTGTGGAACACAACAACAAGTTTGAGGTCTTGACTTGACCTCCAAATTCTCCAGATCTCAAATCAAATAGAACATCTGTGGGATATGCTGGAAAAAACAAGTTTGATCCATGGAGGCCCCACCTCGCGACATAAAGGAACTACTACTCATGGCTTGGTGCCAGATACCATAGTTCTAGTGGATTCCATGCCTTGGTGGTTTATGGTGGGTGACCATAATGGTATGGCTGATTGGTGTATATCTGGCTATTGAGTGTTACCCGATATAAGAGGCTGGATTCAGGTTTTGTATTGCACAGTGCCATAGGTTTGTATGAATGAAAAACGTATATCGTTGTAAACATGGGGTGAGGGTGAGGGGTAATCTGGTATTATGGCCTCATATAAATGTACAATTGCCCACCACAGATCACATTTACTCCAAGTATAAGCACAGCTCTGTCTGCGTGACAGTGAGGCAGCCTGAAACATCTGAGATATGTGGGATTCTCGTATGTTAGGGGGAGCGGATTGCAGCTCACCACTAGGATGCACAGAAATAATGGTCTTCGGTGCGCCCTGTTCAAACTGCCAGTTGCCCGTGTCATCTGCTTTAAATTGAATCCCAGCATGCTGAGACAGCTGGGGAGAGTCTGGTGACAGATGCAAGGTGAAGATGTTTTTTTAAAGCAGAACTATAGGCAAAACTTTTGTTTTCATTTTGGATAGAGCAAGGGAGGGTTATAAACCCCTATCAGATTTTTTTTCGCCATCAGTGTCCCTTTGTGGAAATTTTCTTCACTTCCTGTCCCATAGCCAAACAGTAAGTGATAGGATATTCCTGCAAAAATTTGAGATTTTCTTTTACTTTCTCTTTCAATAATGGTAAACAAGACAAATAAAGAGGGTGTATCTCCTAAAACGGGGGGGGGGGGGGGGGTACATGCAGCAATAAACTGACAAGTATTGTAATCCCTCTCCACTCAAAACTAAAAAAAATGCCTTTAGTTATACTTTAACTGTACTAAAAGAGCTGCTGCTCAAGAGCCCCTGTCAGGAAAAATATGAAACTTTTTTTTTTTTTTTTGTGACAGGCTAAGACCTTGCCACTGTGGAAATGGGGAAGACTATGACACAGGATTCGCATTATGGGATAATGCGAGGTTCTGAGTGGAGGAAGTTGTGTTTTTGATTTTCTCCAGATTCTGTATCCATAGAAGTACGGCAAAAAAATCTTCGGCTTCTCCTTTAAAGTGTAGGAGACCAACAGTCTATAGAACAGAATTAAAAAGGCCAGAAACTTGAAACCTGGAGAATGTTTAGAGTTAAACGCTAGCCAAGTGCCAAATGCAGGAAGTAGAGGATCCATGCCAAGGAAAACACGATGGTTGAAGGTCCAAGACTCACACCAAGTGAAGTATGCCTTACACCTCCAATGAAAGACTTTGTTGGAGGTAGCCTTTCTAGGTATGAGCATCAAAAGAATCACAGATTCTAAAATGTCCCCGTCTCACAGAAACTGAACTTCAATAACCATAACATTAAAGCCAGAAACCATGAAGCAGGATGGAAAATTGATCCTTGAGACAATGGAAAATGATGATCTGGTACAGATCATGGAGCATCTGCTAGATATCTTACCGGGTCGGCATACCACATATGCCTGGCCAGTCCAGAGCAATGAAGATCACCAGAATGCATTTGATCCCACGAAGCAGATAAGGAAAATCCAATCTTGACCTTGTGAAGTAGAGAAGTAATAAAGTGTACTGATACCACAGAGCCACCTGAGCATCCACTATAGTATCCCTGTATCTGGAGATAAACCTGTCTAGTTTGTTGTCAAACCAAAAACACCTCTGAAGGTGGGGGGGGGGGGGGGGGGGAAA